>JAYJMB010082127.1:0-21701 GCA_036873735.1 Pouteria campechiana
TTAGTTAAAGAAATTCATATTTATAGTTAGCTAATAACTACAACTAAACAAGTTAATTTTGCCATTCCCTGTGGGATGCATAAGCACACTAGACTATACATCGACCATGCACTTGCGAGGTATTAAACTTGAACCATCAAAGAGAAACTTCAAGCTTCAAACGCCAAAATATAGCCGTTAGGAATGTCAACCACATGAAGGAACTTCAGAACATCTGAGACAGCTTTAAGAAGATCTGAAGTGCATAGCCGGAATGAAGTTCAAATTAGCTAAGGTTCAGAACATCTAAAAGAGAGCTTCAGAAGATCTAAAATTAAATGCGGCATTGGTAACTAACAGACACCCAACCTTCAGAGGTTTTGAAACTTAACTTTAGAGGGTCTGAAGTTAATCTTTAAGATAATATGCATGGAGTGTTAAAAACATAACCTAAAATAGTCAAAAAGTTGCCAGAAAGAGTAATCAAAGGCTAAGTATCCTTCCATGAGTATAAAATAAAATATTCAAATCATTGGAAATACAAGCTAAGTAGTTGAGTGATTAAGATGAGCATTTAAATGTGTTTAAATTTTTTTCCAAGCTTTCAATTCCAACAGCACTGAACTCTGATACTGCATTCAAAACCATTATTGTTGGCTTTCATGATTATAAGTAATATAGATGAGGTGAGTTGAGATCGTTCCCATGAGGAAGTAGGTTGTTACACACTAAGTACCAAACTTGTATCAAATCAATAATATTTGATTGAATGATTTTCAATAGATGATATAATAATTAAATCTGAATAAATAATGAAGTTGACAAATTGTAAGAGCAAAAGAAGTGTTTGGAAAATTCCCAAACGGTATGCTGATGCAGCTTTCGAGATCTCCCCTCCTTGATCCTGCAAGACCAGAACACAGATCAGAGGACACCGGGGGTGTTCCCGGCGTGAACAAGAAGAAATACCAATGGATGAAATATCTATAACTTCAACCTCACCTAACAAATCCACTTGTATTGATGAATTGTATTGAGTAAATCATCATTCCTCTCATTGTCAATCGGATGCACTAAAGTATCTACCACCATTTCTCAAGTGTTATGATAGGTGTGCCTATTAAAGTGATTTACTATGTCTCCATGCAAATCCAAATTAATAAACCCATTTACCTTAAGCATCCAAGTATAATATATACTCTCACAAGGTCATATTCACATGGATTGCATATGTATAATGGCAATCTTCAGACTTTATTGCATTATATATTCTTCAATTCAAGAGTCTATTAGTAATTCACCTCTTTTGAGTATAAATTAAGAATCTCAGTTCATGCATATGGTAGCTAAGCAAATATACACATTAAGCTTAGAAAAGAAGAAACAATGAGGAGGAAGAAAATTTAACTCAAAAATCAAACATCAACACAAGCTTCGTTGCTAGGATTTATTCAGTCCTAGATAACAGAAATTTAGAACATCATATTTGAGTTAAAACTAATTAATTAATTGATAAACATCATCATAATTCAAAGCTGAATGTTGATTAAAAAATAAAAGATGAACTAGAAAGAAAATAGAATATTCAGGTTACAACGGCTTTTATGGCTTTCTCCAGTGATCTTCTTGCTCTAAGCTTTTCTCCTCGTCCAACTCTCTGTATACGCTCTACTCTATTTTCCCCTTTGCTATGTCCCTAGATGTCTCCTTTAATAACCCAAACAACATGATTATAGTAACACTCCTTCTCAAATTATAACTCCCTTATGCACAGAAATCTTCTTCTAAAAATAAATCTATCTTTTCCATCCGGAAAGGTTATTTTCATATGATTTCCAATAATAGATGTTGCGTAATTAATTTCCAAAAGACCCCTTCCAAATATTGTAATAGTTTATGCATTCTAAAAACTTTTAAAAGTTTAGCAATGTATGCAAAGAACCTTACCTCCAAAAATAACTCTGATGATTGTCATTGCTGATCATTGTGGAACCCTATTGTTAAAAAATATATTATTGATCATAGTTTGGACAACAACATCTGACGCATGGAAGAACAACTAAATTTGTGCACTTCCAATTTCAAGCTTTGATTTCAACTTTGTTTCTTGTTAGGTTACTTTGGAGGCATGAAGATCAAGCCACAAATTTGAATTCCTACTTTGGAGTCACGCAAGTGAACTTCGGAGTTAATAAATCTTGCTTTGGAGTCACTGAATATTAACTTCAGAAGCAAAAAAGTGAACTTCAGAGTCACTGAAGCTAATTTTAGAGGTACAAGTCTACTTCGAAGATGTGCAAGTTAACTTTGGAGTTACTGAGGTCAATTTTGGAGTTAGAAAATGTTACTTTGCAGTTACAAAAGTGAACTTTGAAGTCACCAAGTCTGCTTTGGAGTATTTATGTTTCAAAGTAGTTTTAGTAGAGTTATCATAACTTTCTCATATGAACTCCACATTGAGTGATTTTGTTGGGTTAGATAGATAATTTCAAGATATAAAATTTAATGTTAATCACTTTTCCTGATTCATAACTTCAAGATATAAAATTTAATGTTAATCACTTTTCCTGATTCTAATTGTATCTTGAGTCATGTGAGTTCAAAGTATTGATATCTAGGAGTTTTCTAAAAAGAGTACCATTATTTTGATCATAACTTTCTCATATGAACTTAGAATTGCTTCATTCTTTTTGCATTGGATAGATAATTTTAGGGGATACAATTTTATATAGATCAATTTGTCTAAATCATCCATCTTCTATGAATTATAGACCTTCAAAGTGATGCTTTCTGTCAGATGAAGTAGCAAATGAATGTGGAGCTCTAAAGGTAGTTGCATTGTTTTAGCCATAACTTTCTCATATAAATTTAGAATCATATTATTCTTGATGCATTGGAAAGCTAAAACTTTCATGTTGAATACATTTTCCAAATATGCCTCCATCAGTCCCAGAAATTACTTTAAAGTAATATTTTCTGTAATCTTCAATTTCATTTTAGGGATTTTTATGTCTGCAACAAATGAACTCTGTTAAGTGAAATATCCACTGAAAAACATTAAAAGAAGACCTTAAATATATGAATTTAGATATAAAAAATATAATATATTATAAACTTATCAAATACCTCCAAACTTAGCTTTTAATCATCCTTGAGCAAAATAACAATTTGAACTCATTAATCAATCAAGAAAATCTGTCTCAAACAATTAGTAACATGCTAGACAAATTACACATGTGTATATATCTCAGAAATTACTTAAGATACTTGCCAACTAATCTCATGAAACCCGTGCTTCATCAATCCTTTCATGAAATAAAAAATGTGTGTGCGTGCAATGTCAATTTCATGCTATATGCATGTTTTTTAGTCAACAATGTGCAGACCAGTGATTTTCATGATCTTCGCAAAACACCCCATAAGATTGCTTTTCATAATCCCTCTCCACTAATGTAGAAAACTCTATTCACTTAGATCAATATGTCTTTTTTAAGCTTGTAATGGGACCTTGGGTTTAGCTAATAAGAAAAGGGAATAAGGATACATAAAGTAAGAGATCATATCTGTATTTTACATAAATATTCACTCTCTTAACTTTTTGTTTGGGGTTTTATCTGTTTTATGTGCTGTATTACTACCACGCCCTAGACTTATTTCCTTTTACTTTCATTAGGATGTGATCCCTCAACTATGGGCTGTATTACTACCATATTACCAAACTTATTTTCTATTGAGTTCATGGAGATATGATTCCCCTAATTGAAGGATAAATCCTTATTGATTTCTTTCCTTTTATCTTTTTTCCTCTTCTTTTAGTATTTTTCTCTTTCACTCCTCCAAACTTATCTTCTTATGTACTCATGTACCTCTTTGCTTTTGGGATTATTGCATATTTTTTATGACAACAAAACTTATCTTAAGACTTGATTTATTTTAATAATGCTTCTACTATAGAAAGCTTGAAATGTAGAAAGATATGCTTGAAATATGCATGCTTTGTTGGAATATCATTTATTAAAGCATATACATCTTGATATAAGTCTAGAAGGGAAATCATATTGGTCCATATTGTTTTCACCCTTGTTTATCATGCCTTGGATCACATGTCAAAAGTGCTTAAAAAGATATCTTCTTGAATGAAAAACAATGAATACTTAAATGAGCTTATAGATACAAAATCATGATTGCATATCTATGCTTTACAACTTATGCAAATTATATATGAATAATTATATTATGATTAACGATGAAAATATGATAAAAACTGTCAAGCTAAATGTGGCAAAAGTGCAGAAATTTCCAAGTGTAGGTTTACTATTATAGTAATTTTGTTACAAAGTGTTTACAAACGACCGTAGAGACGAAGTTTGCTATAGTAGCTGCTACAATGACAAACAAAGTGGATTGTCTAAGACAAAGTAGAAGACAAAGTTTGTCTAAGTAGAAATAGTAGACAAAGTTTGAAGTAACAGACAAAGTTGAAAATGAAGGTCAAATTAGCAAATGAAGTAACTGACAAATTGCTACACTAATTTTCTATAGTGACCTACTACAGTAACTAGCAGATGAACCAAAAGTATCAAATGAAGTAGAAGCATCAGACGAAGCAGCAGACAAATTGCTACAGTAACCTGCTACAGTAACCGGCAGACGAAGCAAAAGCATTAGACGAAGTAGAAGCAATAGAAGAAGTGCTACAGTAATCTATGATTGTAACAATGCTATAGTAACTCTATTATAGTGCAATAGACAAAGCTTCATTAGCAGATGAAGTAATAGATAAAGTGTTGTGATGCTATAGTAACAATGCTACAATAATGGTGTTACAATGATGGCGCTAAATTAAAAATTGTTGTTTTCAAATGTATTAGAGATTTAATGCTCTGCAAAAAACTTTCCACCTTAGTGCAACTGTCTCCTTTTCTATCAAGAATGAGGTTGCGAACTTTTCAACAGGTTAAGAGCAAATAAGAAGATGATGCATTCCAATGGAACAAAACCTCAAACATTCTTCTGCATTAATGCATTCAATGGAACTCATCTTCTCTAATGGTCAGATTTCTTAGAAGAGCTATTTAAGGAGATATGCTAGGACATTTCAAAAGGGAAGGAGTTGAAGAAAAAAAAGGGATTGAGCCTAACACCTTCCAAAAATCTTTGCATCCCTAGGTCAAGAACTTTAACCTTTAAATATCATTCAAGTGCTTCATTTTGTTTATCCATTCAAGGCCTACTTATTCCATATATCCAAGGGAGATCTTGTGTGCTACAAAGATTTACTCAAAGATCAAGTTCTCCCAAAGATCATTAAGGAGCTTGAGGGTTCTAAATGACAAAGGCAAATCTATCAACAAAAAACTCATTTAAGTCCTCCAAGTGTTTTCACTCCAAGAGTTGCTAAGATTAAAGAGCTTCAACACTACATCAATACTACATTAAGAGAGTTTGAAATCACTATAATATGTTTAATGTGTTATCATTTTATTTGTGTTTTAATAGTGTGTACTCATCAGCCTAGACAGAGGCATATTCATGTATATAAAATACCTGCAAAGGTAGAGTTTCTGATTAGCCCATGAAACTAAAGTTATGCCCCCTTAGAGCTAGAATCTAGAAAAGTGTTGAGGACACTACTTTATGCCCCTAGAGCTGGAATCTAGAAGAGTGTCAATGACACTTGTTTATGCCCCCTAGAGCTGGAATCTAGAAGGGTGTCAGGGACATTATTGTATTTCCATTATGCGGGATATAGTGGAACATAAGATACAATGAGTATGTGCTCTTGGAAGAGTGAATGTAAGGATGGGGTTCCCGAACCATTATAAAAATTTTGTTGTTTGTGTGTGCTTATTTATTTGTGTGATTGCTTTACTTTCTTTGCACATTACTGCTTTATCATTTATCTCATATTACATAACATACAAGCATGAAAAGAGGGGAAGTAATCTTGTAGGGGACAAGCAATAAATTTTTATAAATCCAATTCACCCCTCACCTCTTGGGTTAAGCCATACTTTGAGAATCAACATCCGCAATCATGTGTTTAGAATATGTCTCTTAACAGGTCAATCATGGTTTTTTAGGCCAAAAACGTTTGAATGATGAGGCTAAAAAAATAAAAATTGAATGGTAGTCTTTTACATGCTTTACATTTGCCATTCTTTCATTAAAGCTCAATGGGGACACTAGTGACAGTAAATGCACTAGGTTAGCTTGAAAGGCTCAAACTGATCAAAGAATGCCTAAATCACTTTCAAGTAAACATGTTTTCTATGATTTTGCCTTGAAGAATAATCAAATAAGTTCTAGCATGCTTGTAACCAGAATATGTTACTGAATTTACAACATCATCACTAATCCACATACACTTTGCATAATCATAACATAATGTGCTAATTAAAATTTTCATTAGTCACAAAAAAGACTTATCATAAGAATCAGTAAATCACAAGGTAGCACATTTCCTTCTTTCTCAATAATGTACAATGGTAATAAAAAACTTAGCATATGTCACTTGATCATTAAAAGAGAATCCATCCTATTCAATTTCAGCATTGTAACACAGTTGCTCTTGGATTTTTTTAGCTAAGTTATCAAAAGAGATGCTTATAGAGAAAATTTATACCCAAATTTGATTCTAAAACTAAATGCAAATCTGAAATCTTAGTTGTAAATTTGAATGTAACTCCCCAAATACCTCCAAACTTGAATCAAACCTTATCCTCAATGTGAAATAATGAAAGAAGTTTAAGTTTAAGGGCTTCCCTGAATGAAGTGCATTCCAATCCTATATTTCTAAAATTTATTGGCATCCTTTGCAAATTTTTGATAATTTTGATACTTGACACATAATTTGCAATGTCATGAAATTTTTATGCTCAATCTAAAATCAAGTTTTTATTTCTACAATAGGAACATCAAACCATAACTAAAACAATTTGTCCAAATAGAGAAAACTAAGCTAGAATAGATCCTAAAAGCAAAGTACGAGAAGTAGTTCTGATTTATAGTCTTTAGCTTGACTATCTCTTTCTTTAAGTTGGTTCTTTCAAGTCCAATGTGAACTTCTGCTTGTCAAATCTTCCTTCAAAGTATGGCTTCAAACACTGACCATTCACTTTAAATGTTCCCCTCGTGTCATGACTAACTTCAATTGTCCCTTATGGCAGTATCCTTGTGAGAGTGGAAGGACCTGACCATCTGGATCATAACTTATCAGGAAATCGTCTAAGGCAAGAGTTATAAAGTAATACTTTATGACCAATTTCAAACTCTCTTCATAGGATATGCTTATCATGCCATTTCTTTATATGCTCTTTGTATATCTTGGAATTCTCATAAGCCTCATTGAGAAGTTCATCTAGCTCATTTAATTGTAGTTTCTTCTCCAACAAGTTGCCTTTCAAAATTTAAAAATTTTAATGCCCAATATGCTCTATGTTCTAATTCAATAGGTAAATGACAAGCCTTTTTAAACACTAGCCTAAAAGGAGACATCCCAATGGGTTTTTTGAATGCAGTCCTATATGCCGAAAGTGTAACATCAAGTTTTACTGACCAATCTTTCCTAGAGGCATTCACAGTGTTCTCCAAAATTCTTTTGATTTCCTTATTTAAAAATTCTACTTGTCTACTAATCTAAGGATGATAAGGGGTTGTAATCTTTTGCGTAACTCTATATTTATAGAGAAGTGCATCAAACTGTTTATTGCAAAAATGTCTTCCCCCATCACCGATAATTGCTCTAGGAGTGCCAAATTTGGTAAAGATGTTTCTCTTCAAAAATTTGATCACTACTCAAGCATCATTTGTTGGCATTACTGCAGCTTTCACCCACTAGACACATACTCTATAGCCACCAGAATGTACTTATGACCAAAGGAAGACAGAAATAGTCCCATGAAATCAATACCCCAAGCATCAAATAATTCAAAAACAAGAATGTTGTTTAAAGGCATCTCATTTCTCCTAGAGATATTTCCTATTCTCTGACATCTATCACATGAAAATACATGGGTGTGTGCATTTTTGAAAACTGTTGACTAATAAAAACTAGATTATAAAACCTTAGCTGCAGTTTTGGTGGAATTGAAATGCCCACTTGCCTTTCCATCATGATAATATTGTAGAATACTTACCTTCTCATCTTCTGGTACACATCTCCTTATTACTTGGTTTGCACAAATTTTAAACAGAAAAGGTTCTTCCCAAAGATAATGTCTAACATCGGAAAATTATTTTTTATTCTGATGTGGTCATATGTCAAGGGGTAAAATATTACTTGCCAAATAATTCACAAAATTAGCAAACTAGGGTGTTTGTGTTGAGTTGACATGAAATATATGCTCATCAGGGAATTCTTCAAGAATTTGAGTCTCCTCATCTTTTGTAGTTGGAATTCTAGATAAGTGATCTGCAACTAGATTCTCAGTTCCCTTCTTATTCTTAATCTCCAAATTAAATTCCCGCAGCAAGAGAATCCACCTAATCAATTTGGGCATTGCTTCTTTCTTTGCAAGCAAATATTTTAGAGGTAAATGGTTTGAATAAACAATCACTTTAGAACCAATTAAGTAAGAATGAAATTTATTAAAAGCAAAAACTACTGCCAAGAGTTCCTTTTTAGTTGTTGAATAATTCAGTTAGGCTCCTGATAAGGTCCTACTAGCATAGTAAATTGTTTGAAAATTCCTCCCCTTTCTTTGTCCCAAAACAGCTCCTATAGCAAAATCACTTGCATCACACATTAACTCAAAAGGTATATCCCACTTTGGTGATGTCATAATTGGTGTTGAAACTAACTTCTCCTTCAAAGTGTTAAAGGCTTACAAGCAATCACCTGAAAAGTTAAATGACACATCTTTAACTAAGAGGTTAGATAGAGGTTTTGCAATTTTTGAAAAATCTTTGATAAAATGTCTATAAAATCTAGCATGTCCAAGAAAACCTTTGACAAGTTTAATAGATGTGGGTGGAGGCAATTTTTCAATGACATCCACTTTGGCATGATCAACTTCTATTCATTTTTCTGAAATCTTGTGTCCAAGCACTATCCCTTCCTGCGCCATAAAATGACACTTCTTCCAATTGAGAATAAGGTTAGTCTCTTCATATCTTTGCAACACTATAGCCAAATTATGTAGACATAAATCAAATGATGAACCAAAAATAGTAAAATCATCTATGAAAATCTCAATATATTCCTCGACCATGTTAGAAAAAATGGCCATCATACATCTCTGAAAAGTGGCTAGTAATTGCAAAGACCAAAGGGCATTCTCCTAAAAGCAAAAGTACCATATGACCAAGTGAATGTGTTTTTCTCTTGATCTTCTAGTGCAATGGGAATCTAATTGTAACCTGAGTAACCATCCAAAAAGCAATAGAATTCATGTCCTGCAAGTCTTTCCAACATCTAATCAATAAATGGTAAAGGAAAGTGATCTTTTATAGTGGCATTATTCAATTTCCTTCAATCAATACACACATGCCATCCAGTATCTATTCTAATTGGAATAAATTCATTGTTGTCATTTTTCTGAACAGTCATAACTCCCTTTTTTGGTACAACATGCATAGGGCTCACCCATGGACTATCAGAAATAGGATAGATGATTCCTGTATCAAGTAGCTTGATCACTTTTGCTTTTACCACTTCTTGCATCTTTGGGTTCAAACGCCTTTGATGTTGGATGGTGGGTATTGCTCCTCCATTAGAATTTTATGCATTCAAAGTAAAGGGCTGATTCCTTTGATGTCTGCAAATTTTCATCCAATTGCAACCTTATGCTCTTTCAATACTCTCAGTAGTTTCTCCTCCATCATACTTGTTAAAGAAGAAGAAATTGTAGAATGCTTGTAGGATGGCTTAACCTAAGAGGAGAGGGGTGAATTGGGTACATAAAAATTTATTACATAACTGCTATTGGATCATTTCCCTCTTTTCGTGTGTGTGTGTGGTATGACGTGATATATATAATAGAACAATAGAGTGCAAATAAAACAAATACACACACACAAGATGATTTTTATAGTGCTTAAGAACCCCATCCCTACATCTGCCTTGGGTTCTACTATATCCCGTATAATGGAATACATAAGTGTCCCCAACACTTCTTCTGGATTCCAGCTCTAGGGGGCATAGACAAGTGTCCCCGATACTTCTTCTGATTTTTTGAGTTTACCAAGAAACTCACCCATTTCAAAGATCATAGGCAAACTTGGTAGTTATCCTGAGCTCACTACCAAGTCACTAGTTTCAAAGTTTAGTAGCAAACTTGATGGTTTTTAAGATATCACCATCAACTCATTACAATTTGGTTTATCGAGTTTACCATAAACTCTCTAGTTTTTAGATTAACTAGAAAACTATTACACATTTAAGTATAGGGAAAGATATGATATCTCTCTCAACTCTTACAGTAAAATATCTTCCCAAAATGTAAAAATAATGGCCATTTAGATTTATAGATTAACGTTCATAAAGGATAGATGACGATTTAAGTTCTTGGCCATGGGTGGAAGGATTTGCACAAAGTTGAGCACATTTGAAATGGGTTCCTTCACCTCCATTGAATCGTCCCACTTCTTCTCCTTAAATAGCTTCTTTAGAGAATCAACTATTGGAGAAGATGGGAGCTAATCAATGTAGAGATGATAATAGCATTGAATGAATAAAACCATTTGAATTTTTTACTATTGAAGTCCAGGTCTTTCCATTTTGTCTCGAGCTGTGGCAACACCAGTTAGAGAGGAAGATGAGCTATGATAAATGTGTTCCTCATTTAACTCATCACCTCATTGAAAAACTTGTAGCGCTACTTATTGTTGAAAATAGTGACTAGTATGTGTCTACACAATGATGGCTCGAATGTAGATGTCATTTGTATATTTAGTCACACAAACCAATTCTCCTTTGACACATCATGACATCTCTCTGTCTGCATTAGTCTGCCATAAGTTTCAGATGAATTCTCCTAGGGTTTATCTGTTAGTTAAACTTCCATAAGAATGATTGTCTGTTAAGTAGCAGACGAACTTTGATGCATATGAAGTTACATTGACTGATAGACAAACACTTCTTTGTATATCACAATTTCTCTAGAAGATTTATCTAT
Organism: Pouteria campechiana; assembly: GCA_036873735.1. Taxonomy (NCBI): domain Eukaryota; kingdom Viridiplantae; phylum Streptophyta; class Magnoliopsida; order Ericales; family Sapotaceae; genus Pouteria; species Pouteria campechiana. Next base: position 11,097 of record JAYJMB010082127.1, read on the forward strand.
TGATCGATCCTTCATGTATATGCTTTATCTATTGAAGACAATAGATTAACTTGAATAGTGCTGATGAAGATGAGCTGATCGATTGACAAACAATTCTCTTAATATGAACACATGAAGTAGTATATGCTTCCTTTGTTCTCGGTCATCTATTGGAGGTGACAGATGAAGTTTGCTTAGTCTTGCACTAATAGATGAAGTGAGATCTTCTTCTTTTGTTCCTTATTATTTGTTGAAAGTGCTAGATGAAGCTGACTTTAACTTGCTCGAACAAATGAAGTATGCGTTCGTTTGGTGCAAAAAATAGATGAAGTGTGTTCAGCTTTGTCTTGGATACAATACTTTACACGTCGCATTTGTCTGTCATAAGTTGTATATGATTACACCTTTGTTTGTTACAGCCTAATTCGATCTAAGTAACTCTTTGTCTGTTCGACTTTGTTTATGCTCATTATGTAGCATCTTCATCATCTTCTGCTTTGGATGAACTTTGTCTATTGTAATAGATAATCTTTTGATCCGAAGACGAAGCAAAGTTCTTCAACTTCCTTGGTTCTTCAATCTTGATTTGTCTATCTTGGCTTAGCTGAAGTTGCACTCCCTTGTATATTTAATTGTCATTCTTTCCTTAGATAACACTAGTCTTTTCATTTCTTATATTGTTATTTGGGTGGCAATTCTTCTTTCTTCCTCTATCTGAGTAATTGATGGAGCTTCTTTTTCTTTTTTTCTTTTTTTCTTTTTCTTTTTTTTTTATCTTAGACAGACTTTGTCTGGTTAATGTAGATAGTTTGAATTTCTCAAACAATATTATGCTTCTTCGACCATGCCTTTATCTTCAACTTCTTTATCTCCTAAGCCTTGAGTTGCTTCTTCATCCTTGTGCTTTATCTTGGGTAGACTGATCAGATATAAGTAGTTTAAATTTCTCGAACACAACATAAGCTCTCTGATCATGGCTTCTTCTTTAACTTTTTATTTTGCATTTGTTTGTTGATATTTTCTCATTGAGGTTGACAGAGAATGCAAGCATGTTGTAGGATATCTTTGACGCCTTGTCTTTCTCCTATGCTTTTGTTCGTGGAAGCTTCCTACAACCTCTCTTGTTACTTGTCTTCTACTTTCTTCTTCTTCTTCTTCTTCTTCTTCTTCTTCTTCCATGAATTTCATCAGTTTAGCTCCTTTCGAATGTAGCAGATAGCTTGTGGCAAATTATTGCAAACGATCATTATCCTGCACTTGAACATTTCTACACTTGCTATGTTGTTAGCCTTCATAAAATTAGAATGTATTTTATCCTCATGTGATTGTATCATTGTAAAGCAAGGATAATATACATGTCCATTAAATGCAGAATATGAAAGCTTAAGTGATTAAGGTGCTTAATATGATTTAGTAAGTTTATGCAGTAAAGATTAATTAATGTTTATTGTGTGTGCACCATAAAGTGAAGGTCTTATGCTTATATAATTAATCATTCATGGTGATGTATTTATGTTAATTAATTATTATTAATTCATAACCATATATGATCATTAGAGATCTAAGCATACAAGTTTACAAGTTTTATTATCATCAAAATCATATATAATATAATCTCCATAATCTCTCCCTTTTTGATGATGATAAAACCCCGAAACTTGTGATTAGAAGTTTATATTTATTAATAAAATTTCCCTTGAATATTATTCTCTTATAATCCTATGGGTTTGACTCTTTTATTATTATCCTAATTTAATCATTACTCTCACAAGTTTCTCACTCATTTCTCTCCTCCTTTTTGTCATAATCAAAATTTTTTTCCTTATAAGCTTATTACTTCCCTTTTTTTTTTTTTTTAATTCTAGCTCTTTCCCTTAGATATATTTGTCTTATCCCTTTCTTTAAATTCTTCTCCCCTTATTTTATTGAATACTAGAATAGTTTTCTCTCCCCCCTTTTGGTCATAATTTATCACTTTTCTTTTTCATAAAATGATTTATTGTAATGATCAGATTAATTAGGTTGATTAAACATCTTCCAAGAATTTTAATAATTAAACATTCTTATTATTGTGATGGGCATATTTATAAAGAACAATAATCAAACATTAATTAAACATATATTAATCATCAAAATCGTACTAACAGAGTGATTTCAGTTATAATGCATGGTTTTACCGTTAATGTGCGTCTCTTTTTAATGAATGGTTGTCTGTCATTATTATCAGGAGCGACGGTTGAGGGTTATTAATGGTGTAGTTGATTGATTACTTGGGAAGTGAAGAAGTGTTCATCTTTCTCTTTTCTTATGTAGAGAGATTACAGAGAAGAGACCACCCTTCATTGCTTACCAAGGCGATTATGGCTTCTTCTAGTTCTTCCATAAAGTTTATCCAAGGTGAGAAAGACAATGTTGCTTTTAAGGTTGTATAGAGATGTCTAGTTCTTTGGGATAAGATTAAGTAGCCAAAGGTTGATTTGGCTACTGTTAGGGGTAGTAATCTTTATTTTGATCGTCTCTTAACTAAGAACTCCATGGCTTATATGGAGGCAGTAGAATGTATTAAAGATTTGGAGACTGAGTTAGCCAAAGCTCACCAAAGAGTTAAAGAGTTAGAAGTAGTTGTGGATGTTTTAGCTGATTAAATATTTTTATATTTTTTCATTTGAACTTATTATGTAATATTACAACTCTTTAAGCTCACATTTGTGATTTTACATGGTTTGGTCTTTTATGAAAATTTAGGTTTATTAATTTATGTTGTTTATAGAATCATTCTTTTAGTTGGTTAATTATTGAATGTGTATCTTTTATTCATTATTGTTTAAAAGTGATAATAATTGATCCTAATTTGTCCTATCTGGATCTCTAAAATTTGTAAATCTATTTCTTTTTAAGCTATCAATTAGATGATTACTTCCGTAAAGTTTTATGTATCTTCTGAGAATTTATTGTAACCCTTGTATTCTATGATATCTAGTTGGACAAACAGTATACGAGATTAACATTCGGGCAATAATGGAGCGAGAGATAAGTGAGGAAAAGTCAGATTTACTTTGAAAGAATAGATGAGATCGTTAAAGAGGGAATTAAAGTCTACTAAGAAGATGAATGTCTCCAAAGATCTTCTTTTGACTGACCAATGTATATCTTATGGAGAGATTATGGATAGCATTAAGGCTTTGAAGAAGGAATGGTCTAAGACTCAGGATAGGATTATAGAATTATTAGCAGTTATTGAGGCTTTAAAAGAGTAACTATCTTTAATTTTCTTTGTTAAATGTTCTAAAGTTATTGGTGGAAGTTTTTGGATGTTTAAATGTTCATGGAATTTTATTAAATGTTTTGTTGTATGTCATGATGGTACTCTTTGAGTTTTTACCTTTTAATTCTAGTTCTTTATAAGAGATTAAGTCAATTAACATTATTACAGAAGGAATGACTACGAATGGAATTCCTATTCGAGACCTTAAACTATGAAGTTTCTCAAACAGGCTTGACAATACCTTAGGACTATAATTATGTTAGAGTTTTTATCATTTTAAGTTTTATTTAGATTTTTGACATGATTTAGCTCAAGTAATAAACTCATTCTAATTCAAATCCAATGCAGTTCATTTAGAGGCATTTAGAATATATAGCAATAAAAGAAATATAATAAAGTTTGACAACTTATCTCTTTTAATGCTTCCCTTGTAGATATCTCATTTGAGCTCATGAGTTTTTGATGTCAACTTGATTATTCGTTCAACTTCTGTTATTTGAAGGTGATAGTCCCTCCTCTGTAATTCGATATTGTCTGGCATATAGTTTTAATTTGTTCAATCATTTTCTTGCATCTAAAACTTGAACTTATAGGCTCTTTTACTTGGATTTATGAGCTGAGAAGAAGAATTTGATTTTTCATTATTGTTTATCTTCTATGCTCAACTCAAGCTTTCTTGCATACACTAAAAATATTCTTGCACTATTTCTTCATTAATGAGTGAGCATTTTCAATATATCAGTGCAAAGAGTCATTTTAACCATAATAGTATGCAGAGAATCAAGTTGTTAAATTAAATTAGTTTTCATGAAGGAATATAATAAGTACTCTACTTCAATCAATCAATGAGTTTGTGAGCTAGCATATTTGTGAATGATATTTAATCTCATATGATAGATTAACTCAGTCTTGTCTATAATTATTTTAAGCTTAATCATTTAGTTTTGTTATTTTATTAATTATTTGATTGTATATCTTTCTTTTATTTATGTGTCTTTTAGACATTCTTGTTTTCAAGTTGCTTGTTATTTTAGTGTTGTTTATTTTCTGAATGTTTATTTTTCTTCTTGATTATCTTGAAAGTTTTACCTTATATTTTTTATAGTTTAATTAGTCCTAGTGTGAATTTTATATTCTCCTATGTATAAAAATATATGCACAGAAAATACTATGTATGAAAGTTCATTTCTATCTATGTACAACTATCTAAGTAATCAAAATTCTAAATATGGTTTCTACATAAGAATGAATAGGCAGAAATATGTAAACATAGTTTCAAAATTCTATTTTAATCTATATACAGCTGAAGGAAATTCAGACAAAATTCTAACTATTAAATCTAGTTTTTAAAATATAGAAACGAGATATAAAGGTATAATAGTTAAGATTAATTTCTCCAATAAGGATATACATACATCTAATTAGATATAAGTCATCAAAATCCTAAAAAGCAGAGTAAGAATGTAAATCTAATTCTATGGGAATTTAATTAATTGAATGTGAAAGTTAAAATAAAAGCATGTAAATAAATAAAATAATAAATTAAAAAACTGAATGTAAGTGCTTATTAATAAAAGAATAAACTAAAAGAAATGGGCAAGTAAATATTTTAAAAATTCAGATAATGACACATTCAATGAGAGCATTTGAGTTTGAGTGTCACACCTACACTTACCTTTCCTTTTTATTTTGAAGAAACTTGGTATTTCATCGTGTTTTCAATTTGTTTCTTGAAACCAAGTCTCCTTTCTCTTTCTTCTATTTTAAGAGATTATTCTCTACTTTCTTTAATTTCCTACCCTCAAGTTAGTTGATAATAATGCAAATAGTATGTGAGTGTCAAGTGTTTTTATCCCTTATTAATTTGTCTATGGATTTTCCAACATTTCTCATATTAGTTCATAAGCCAAGACATCCTTACAAATGGTGGGATAGAGAGCATGTAGAGATTTTTCAATATTTTCAGCTCAACTCTTGTTTCATTCTAGCATATGCCAACACAGATAATTTTCCATAGGTGAGAATCATTTGGCCATAAGAAATGTTTCTAATCTCCTTTTCCATTATATATCCAGTTTAATTTATCAAAAGTTTGGATGATGGGAGATGGACTACTCTTTGAAGTATAGAGAGGAAGACATTGTTGGGTAAGCCAAATGGATCACTAGAATTCCGTAGGATGATTTAACCCAAGAGGGAAGGGCTAAATTGGGTAAATAAAAATTCATTGTATAACCCCAGTCGGATCATTTCCCTCTTTTCATGCATTTTTGTGGTATGACATGATATAAATAATAAAACAATAGAGTGCAGAGAAATAAAATAAATAAAAAAACAAACACACATACACAAGATGATTTTTATAGTGGTTCAAGACCTCGTCCACTCTTCCAAGGACGCAAACTCATTGTGCCTTGGGTTCTACTATACCCCATATAATGGAATACATCAGTGTCCCCAATACTTCTTCTAGATTCTAGCTCCAGAGGGCATACACAAGTGTCTTCAACACTTCTTTTAGTTTTACAAGTTTACTAAAAAACTTACCCATTTTAAGGATCACAAGCAAACTTGGTAGTTTTCCTGAGCTCACTATGAACTCACTGGTTTCAAAGCTTACTAACAAACTTGATGGTTTTTCAGAGATTACCATCAACTCATTACAATGTGGTTTATCAAGTTTACCACAAACTCTTTGGTTTTCAGATTAACCAAAAAACCATTACACATTTAAGTACAGAGAAGATATGATATCTTTCTCAACTCTTACAATAAAATTTTTTTTCCAAAATATAAAAACAATGGCCATTTAAATTTGCGGATTAATGTTCATAAAGGATAAATGATGGTTTAAGCTCTTGGCCATGGATGGAAGGATTTGCACTAAGTTAAGCATATTTGAAATAGGTTCCTTCACCTCTACTAAATCATCCCACTTCTTCTCCTTAAATAGCTTCTTTAAAGTCTCGATTGTTGGAGAAGATGGGAGCTGATCAATGTAGAGACGAGAGCAGCATTGAATGAATAAGACCGTTTGAATTTTTTGCTATTGAAGTTCACTTCTTTTCATTTTGTCTAGAGCTGCGACAATGCCAATTAGAGAGGAACATGAGCTATGATAAATGTGTTCCTTATTTGACTTATCATAACATTGAAAAGCTTATAGCATCGCTTATTGCCAAAAATAGTGACTGGTATGTGTCTACACGATGATGGCTCAAATGCAGATGCCATTTGTATATGTAGTCACATAAACTGATTCTCCTCTAACACGTCACAACCTCTCTCTTTCTGCATTAGTCTACCATAAGTTTTAGATGAATACTTTTAGGGTTTGTTTATCAGTTGAACTTCTGTAAGAATGATTGTCTGTTAAGTAGCTGATGAACTTTGATGCATATGAAGTTACACTGACTGATAGACAAACGCTTCTTTGTCTATGGGACTGATGGAGGCATATTTGGAAAATCTGTTCAACATAAAATTTTTAGCCTTTATTCTTATATTTCTAATGCATTAAAAATTATATGATTCCAAATTTATATGAGAAAGGTATGGATAAAATAGTTCAACTATCTATAGAGCTTCACATTTGTCTACTACTTCATTTGATAGAAGGTGTCACTTTGAAGGATCATAACTCATAGAAGATGGATGATTCAGACAAAGTGATCAACATAAAAGTTTTATCCCCTGAAATTAAATATCCAATGCAAAAATAATGGAGCAATTCTGAGTTTGTATGAGAAAGTTATGATGATTCTACTAAAAATGATCTAGAACATCAAAATTATTTACTTGAACCGTTGGTCATCTTATGCATGATATTTGTCCCTAGACAGTTGGAGTAGCATAATCTCTCAAAAGCTTGCATTGATTTTTAGCTATATCTTCTTTAGCTATAATTGCTTCTTCCATCTTATCAGTCAAAATTGATTTTTTTCTCAGTCTTCTTCTATAGGTACGATTAATTTCTGAATCAAGTTCAGCTAGATTGCCTTGCTGGCTTCGTACCATGCACTACTTTTTACACAAATAATAGAAACAAATTAAATCTAGAATTTAAAACAAACTATAATAAAGAATCAACTAAACATATACCCCTACTAAGTAGAAGAAAAATCAAAGTAATACCAATCTTGATTAGTATTGATATTAATGTATAACTCACTACCTTCCCTGGCAATGACGCCAAAAAATTGTTAGCTTCCATGCAAGTATACATGATTAGAAGTAATATAGATGAGGCGAGTTGAGTATTGTTCCCACGAGGAAGTAGGTTGTTACACACTAAGTACCAAACTTGTACCAAATCAGTAATATTTGATTGAATAATTTTCAATAAATGATATAATAATTAAATCTAAATAAACAATGAAGTTCACAAATTTAAGAGTAAAAGAAGAAATATCAATAGATGAAATATCTAGGAATTCAACTTCACCTAGCAAATCCACTTGTATTGATGAATTGCATTGAGTAAATCATCATTCCTCTCATTGCCAATCGGATGCACTAAAGTATTTACCACCCTTTCTCAAGTGTTATGATAGGTCTGCCTATTAAAGTAATTTACTATGTCTCCATGCGAATCAAAATTAATAAACCCATTTAGTTTAAGCATTCAAGTTTAATATATGCTTTCACAAGGTCATATTCACAAGAATTGCGCATTACAATGGCTATCTCCAGACTTCATTGCATCATATGTTTTTTAATTCAAGAGTCTATTCCTAATTCATCTCTCTCAAGTATAAATTAAGAATTTTAGTTCATGCACATGGTAGCTAAGCACATATATGCATTAATCTTAGAAAAGAAGAAACAATGAGGAAGAAGAAAACTTAACTCAAAAATCAAACATCAACACAATCTTTATTGCTAGGATCCATTTAATCCTAGCTAACAAAAATTTAGAACATCATATTTGAATTAAAAATAATTAATTAATTGATAAACATTATCATAATCCAAAGTTGAATATTGATTCAAAAATAAAAGATGAACTAGAAAGAAAATAGAATATTTAGGTTGCAACATCTTTTATGGCTTTCTCCAATGGTCTTCTTACTCTAAGTTCTTCTCCTTGTCCAACTCTCTGTGTATTCTCCACTTTATTTCCCCTTTGTTGCATCCCTAGATGTCTCCTTAAATAACCCAGATAGCATGATTATAGTAACAATCCTCCTTGAATTGCAACTCACTTATGCATGAAAATCCTCTTCTAAAAGTAATTATGTCTTTTTCCTCCAGAAAGGTTGTTTCCATATGATTTTCAATAATAGATGTTGCACAATTGATTTCTAAAAGAACCATTCCGAATATAGCAATAGTTTATGCATTCAAAAAACTTCTAAAAATTTAGCAACATATGCAAAGAATCTTGCTTCTAAAAATAACTCAAATGATTGCCAGTGTTGATCATTGTGGAACCTCATTACTAAAAAATATATTGTTGATCATAGTTTGGACAATAACATTTGACTCATGGAAGAATAACTAAATTTGTGCATTTCCAATTCCAAGCTTTGATTTCGAACTTTATTTCTTGTTAGGCTACTTTTGAGGCATGAAGATTGAGCTACAAATTTGAATTTCTGCTTCAGAGTCACGCAAGTGAACTTTAGAGTTAATGAATCTCGCTTTAGATTAACTAAATATTAACTTTGGAGGTAACAAAGTAAACTTCGGAGTCACTGAAGCCAATTTTGAAGGTGCAAGTCTACTTCAGAGGTACGCAAGTGAACTTCAGAGTTACTAAAGTCAATTTTAGAATCCGAAAATGTTGCTTCGGAGTTACTGAAGTAAACTTCGGAGTCACTAAGTCTGCTTTGGAGTTTTTGTGTTTTAGAGCAGTTTTAGTAGAATTATCATAACTTTCTCATATGAACTTCAAATTGAGCAATTTTTATTAGGTTGGATAAATAATTTCAAATATACAAATTTTATATTAATCATGTTTCTTGATTTTGATTGTATCTTGATTCAGATGAGCTCAAAGTATCGCCTTTTATTTTACTTTTGAAATTGATATTTCAGAGTTTTCTAGAGAGAGTACCACTGTTTTGATCATAACTTTCTCGTAAAAATTTAGAATTGCTCCATGCTTTTTGCATTAGACAAATAATTTTATGGGATATAACATTTATGTTGATCACTTGTCTAATCATCCATCTTCTATGAGTTGTGAGCCTTCAAAATGACACCTTCTGTTAGATGAAGTAGCAAACGAATTTGAAGCTCTTTCGGTAGTTGCGTTGTTTTAGTCATAACTTTCTCATATAAAGTCAGAATTATGTGATTCTTAATGCATTGGAAAGATAAGAACAAAGGCTAAAACTTTTATGTTGAACACATTTTACAAATATGCTACCATTAGTTCTAGAAATTGCTTTAAAGTAACATTTTTTGTAATTTTTAGTTTTATTTTATAAATTTTTATGTTTGCAACAAAATGAACTCTGTTAAGTAAAATATCCATTCAAAAAAATTAAAAGAAGATCTTAAATATTTGAATTTAGATATAAAAAATATGATATATTATAAGCTTATTAGTTAGTTCAACTATAATTTGGGAGTTTGAAACCTTTGTTCATTTACTGTTATATCATTTATAATTTTACTTTTAATTCTGTACAAATAGACTAAGTAAGAAGTGTTGGTTCCCATCGAATGACTATACCCAAGAGGGGAGGGGTGAATTGGGATTATAAAAATTTCCTTTTTATCCCCTACAATATTACTTTCTTCTTTTTGTACTTATGTGTTGTGCAATCTAAACTAAGTAATAGAACACTATAGTGCATGAAAATAAATAAACAAGCACACACAAACAACACAATTTTTATAGTGGTTTAGGAACCTCATCCCTACATCCACTCTTCCAATAGCCCATACTCATTATACCTTGGGTTCCACTATATCCCTTATAATAGAAATACCATAGATTCCAGCTCTAGGGGGCCTAAATAGTGTTCCCAACACTCTTTTGGATTCCAGCTCCAGGGGGCATAAACATAGTTCTCCCAGCAATCTTTTGATTTTCGTGAGCTCAACAGAAAACTCACTAGTTTTGAAGATCACTGGCAAACTTGATGGCTTTTTAGAATTCACAACAAACTCTCTAGTGTTCAAATTAACTAGAAAACTAATACACTTTACAAAGTATCATAATGAAGCACAGGGGAAGATGAAATGTTTTACAGCTCTAGTAATACAAAAGGATCTTCTCATAAGGTAAAGACAATGGCTATTAAGAATATGAAGGTTTAAGCTCAAGGATAGATAATTGAAAGTTTAAGCTATTAGTCTCATTTAGATGGTGACTCAAGAGGGGGGGGGGGGGGGGGGGGGGGGGGTGA
>JAYJMB010082149.1:0-21698 GCA_036873735.1 Pouteria campechiana
ATTAATAATCCACTCAATTTCATAAATTTTTCATAATAATTTTCTCAAAATTTTAATTATACAACCTATCAACCCGGTAAAAATTACCAAAACTATATAATAGCAAAAATTTGCATTTTGAAATTTTTTCAGGGCCTTACAAGAGCATTCCATGATGGTGTGGTTACTTTTAATATAATAATTGCATAAATATATTGTGCGATGCTTGAATGGCGTAGTTATGACATATTGTGCCCAAATAGCACAGTTATGAGGTTCATGCCCATATGGCATAATTCTAATAGGTGTTGTGCCTGTATTGCACATTTATGATAAGAGATGCTAAAATGGCCTAGACTTGACATGTTATGCCTTGATGGCATGATTATAATATTATACACCTCAATGGCAATAACACCTGGGGTGTTAAAACTGAGAAAATTTTAGAAAATTTTCTTAAATTATCAATTGGGGGACAAAATGAACATGAAGATACTAAGTGTGAAGAGAATTGTTATAAAATTTAAGGTACATGGTGATTAAATGACATTATTCTTAATTATTTGACGGGGCTACTTATGTATTTAATGTCGAAAAGTCATGACTAAGTACCTAAGAAAAAGGGAAGGAGAAAATAGAGGAAATACAAATGCATAACGTGAAGTAATGGGGGCAATGAAATGGGTGCCACAGCACCCAAATTTGGCACTGCAGTGCCACTCGGAAAAAAGGGTTAGATTGGGCGGCTAGTGAGGCAAGCACTGCAGTGTTCCGATTCATGGCTTTTAAGGGCTATTTCAACTCATTTTCATTTTATCTTCTTCCTTTCTCTTCTACCATGCCCAAACCTCCATGGCAGACCCCTTCTTGCCCATTTTGATATGATTTAGCTAGGAAACTCTCAATTTAAGAGTGTTATCTGCCACCCATGCATCCCAAATCCAAACCTAGTTGGTTTGAATGATGGAAGAAGCCAGAAAATAGGGTTTAGCAACAATTCATGGATCATTCTTAGAGGACTAAGGTTGGATCTTCATTTAAGGAAGGAAGCCACACTTGAAATTGATGGTAAATCCCTTGTCCTCAATTGATTTCATGATTTTTTCCTCTTTAGGGTTTCATGTTAGCTGTGAATAGTGATTTTGGGGGGAAATTGCATGTGGTCTCATGGGGGAAATGGTTAATTAGTTGATTACAACATTTTGGAAATTAATTGGGCATGAGAAATTCAACATTTATTTCTATTCATAACTGATTTGAAGATTTGAGAAAGGGAATTCGTACATAGTGTATATGAGTAGTGAAATCATTGAATTAAAGGCTTAATTGGCTTGTTCTTAAGGTTAATTACATGATAATTATTTTGTATATGGATGTATGTCGTTGGAAATGGAATTCCTTTAAAACACCTTGATGAGAAATTGTAATTTAAATCGTGCATCTATGATGTTTGTCAAATGCTTGCATAAGAGACAAGGTGTGGATGCATGATTCCATAGTAGCCCTTAATCATCTATTAAGTCGGCCTTAAAGTAGAGTATGGAATACATGATAAAGAAGGATTAAAGTTCGGCAAAAATATAAATGATATGAGAATGGGAATTTCATTGAAACTACAGTTAGACAATTGCCCCATGAGTGGATAGTGATAGGAATGAACTATGGAAACTAGAAATTATGGATTAATGAACTTGAATGACTTGATTAATGTTGCCTTCATATGAAAAATTTATGTAACTTGAACATGGATACATGTTATACATGTGTGTAGGGTCGTTAAGCATTGACTGAAGGCTGAATTATGGGACTTGCGGAGTTATGGGATTATTCTCGAATAAGGTAAGTGGTCCTTTTTTATTGTTATGTTTGAATGTATGGATTATGGGATCATGAATATCCCTTGAGTACGGGCACCATGTTCTCAAAGATGTTTATTTTGTTTTTAAATTGTGATTATGTTGGGGATAGCGAATACCCCATGGTTTCATATTGATTGGTATTTGTTATCTTATGTGAATGTATGAGATTTGGGGATAGAGAATATCCCGTGCTTTTATGCAGAATTGATGGGGATAATGAGTATCCCAAAAATCTATTGAACAATGTTTAATTTCATTATGATGTAGAATGAGGAATTTGTGTAATTTCATGTATTGGTTTTGGATGATTTATATTCTGTTGCTTGTGTAATTAAGATATTTTGATATTGCCTTGACTAGCATTCCACCATGAGTCAAGAATCATGATGAACATGATTAAATTAGATGATAGGTAAAAGGTATTAGGTGAGAGGCAAAGATATTGAGATGAATGTAAGTGGATGATTGTGACTTTATGGGAACATGCTGTGGATATGCCCTTATCGGCATAAAAATGGTATGGATGCCCTAGTCGGATACAAATGATGTGGATATGCCCTGGCATACAAATAATGTCGATATGCCCTTGCTGGCATACAAGTGATGTGGATATGCCCTTGTCGGCATGCAAATGATATGGACATGCCTTTAATGGCATTGTACCCTTGTAGGTAGAAACATAGTATGGATATTTCTTTGTTGGCATTATGCCCTTGTAGGCATGAAAGTAAGGTGAATATGCCTTTGGTGGCATTATACCTATGGTGCCATGAATTTGGTATGATAGTTAATATCATGGATATTATACGACACCATGAGGTGTCGACCTACCAGACCAGCATGAATATGACATGACATCGAGTAGTATGGATATAAGGATCACCTATCAGAAGTAAACACATGATATGTGACATTTGATTCATAAATGATGAAACTTATGAGAACTCAAATGATGAATAGGTGATAAGAAGAATGAAGTATGAATGATAATGTGTTAGAGAAATTGGTCTAAATGGAAATCAATTGATGAGGAGGTTAATAGAAGTGATGATTTAATGTAAATGAATGGGAATGAATGAGAGGCCCCCGATAATGAAACAATATATGAATCTAGACATGAGGCTAGATGACTATGAGGCTGCATATGAATTAGGATTTTGATAATGTATGCATTATGATCATGTGGACAATGTGGCATTATCCCGTACTATTATATAATGAAATATTTCATGGAATTGTTTGTTTATTGCTTATGATTATGATGATGATTACACATGTCCTAGTTTGAACGTGTTGTTTATTAATTATTATATTATTTTATTCTACCTACTTACTGAGTTTGCCCAGACTCATGCCTTTTTATTTTAATTTTTAGCTGACAATTCCAGTGGTGGAGCCAACAGGGGGGTTGGTGCTCACTAACGTGCTTAGATAGGTGATCTTCAGGATGCTTTGATAAACTTGGGATGAGATCCCCTATAATGTGTATAAATTAGAAATTTATAAGGTGTAAATTATGATGTATATGGAGTAATGTATATGATTACTGTATTGGCATGTTAAATAGATAGATATTCATGATGTTGTGTATGGATTTCATATTACTCGAGTTATGTATTTTTCCATCATGGTGCGACTACGGTTCTAGGTAGTTGTGGGTAAGATGGGCGAGTTTGGTAGTTTAGGTTAACTATATATAGTTAATGAAATTTTGATTTCTATTGCATGCATAGGTATAGATTTTGATATTTTAGGGTAGATTCTGCCAAAATTTTAGCAGACATTTCCCTTTAAATTGAGAGATTATAGAATAATGGGAAAATGCATAGGCCCCTAGGCGGGGTGTGATAATGGCGTAGATCACTATATTAGAAAATGAGGACTTGGACCCCATGGTATGATTGCATTATCAGGGGTTTATAGAGCATGTTATTTAACTAGGTATGATTGATTATTGTTTTCTATTATGCTTACTTATTGAGTTTGCCTAGACTCACACCTTTATTATAATTTTTAGCTGGCAGGTCAGGTAAAGGAGCCCAACTATGGGTTGGTACTTGTGAGAAGGATTTGAAAATGCCTTTTTTGTGATATGATGAATTGGGATTATAATCCAATAGTGTATTTGTAAAATGATATTCAAAAAATTTCAAATGACGTATAATGAGATATATTAGCATGTCATAGTGTGAAATAGTCATGATATTGTGGATGGATTTGTATTATTCTAGTTATGTCTATTGTCATAATTATCCAACTACAGTTTTGGGCGGCTGTAGGTAAGTTGGGCGAGTTTAGTAGTTTATGTTATTCTTTATAGTTATTAAATTAAAGTTTTGTATATGATTAATAATTGGACAAGTATATAGTTTCATATTTCAAGATAGGTTTTTCCAGATTTTTGGCAAAATATTTCTTATAAAAATGAGGAAAAAAAGGGTGACGTTAAAACACATAGAGCCCAGGGTGGGGTGTTATAGAATGGTATCAGAGCAATTGATTCTGATACCAAGAGTGATAAGTCCTAGAATCATGGTGGCAATGGTTACAGGAAGGAGATAGGAAATTGTAAAAGACTAATGTAAGGGAAATTTTAGCCATATTTTGAAGGCTTGAGGAAGGAAAAAGAGAGGGCATGTAGATGGTATGTGTGAATTGATATTATAATGCATAGATATGCCAATATGAAATGAATATGATTGTGCTAAGTGTTATGATAACACAAATATAACTTAAATAAACATTTACATTGGCAGCATATGCTTGTTATGACTTGAGTGGTGCATATGGGCACCGTATTTGAATATTTGAATATTATTTCTTTAGTGTATGTGAAATTGAAACGATGAAATTGTGAAATTTTATGAATGGATGTTGGAAACTGAATTTTGTTCTGTTTGTTTAATTGGTTTGTGATGGAATCATTGGATTCATGAGTTCAATATGGTTGTATGAATCCTTATTGATTATTTGATTGATTTGATTAGATATGGTGTGTCATGGCATAATTACCAGATATTTACATAGGTAAATGACTCCCTCATATGTGTTTTACTGGTTTATGTCTATAATAAAGAAATGAATGAATTCCACAATGAATTGTATACAATGACTTTTGAGTGCTACTTGATGGATTCTATGGATAGGATTGATGGTTGTAAATAATGGCATGCCCATGTATCACTGAATGCATGATGGTAGAATGAGTATTCCATAATTTGTTTATGAGCACTTTGACTGTATGGATTGTTATGTGTGTTATGATTTGGAATGATAAAATTGTTTTTATCTGTGTCGATTGACATTGGATTCTATCACAACTTACATTTGCTGCTGTGATTGTTGAATGTGATTAATGGAATTTTGTATACATGGGATGTGATTTATGTGTGCATGAATTGATGTAGTAAAATATATATGTTGCTTAGGAAATGTAGTGATGGGAGGGCCAATAGGGTGATGTGTTGGTGCTATGGAGTTTGGTGGAGCATGGTATTGATGAGGTATGGATGAGGGATGAATAAGGAGTGGTAGGGCGGAGGCGTATAGTTGAGTCCCAGGGGCAAAGGCACGTAGATGAGTTTTGGGGGTGGAGGCGTATGGTCGAGTCCAGTATGGTAGAGACGTATGGCCAAGTTCCCAGGGCAGAGGAGTATAGCCAAGTCTTAGGGCCGAATGCATATGACCATATCCAATGGAGCAGAGAGCAAGTACGTATCTAATAGACACCCTTGGGGTGTCACTATGCCTTGGTGATGGCATAGTTATATTTAGTCTTGAGATGCCTTGCAAGTGCATAAGTCTGAGTATTGATGTGCCTTGATAGCATAGGGGCCAAGATGGCCTGGGGCTTAGCTATGATGCCAGGATGACCCAATCTGACTTGATAACCACATAGGGTGGAGGCCTAGATCGTCTGGTATTGATTGGCATGGTGGCCTGAAAGGCCTGGATTGAATATGATTGACCTTGGATTATTATGACTTGAATTTCAATTTGAATGTTGAGGCTATATAGCTTAGATTGTGAGACACAATGTAGTATAAGTATTATATTAATGTTGCATTGATGCTACATTGTCATTATCATATGTTGTTATGTAGTATGCTATAGAATTGCTATGTTTTGAATTTAATGACACTATATCTAATGAGAATGTGTTACGAGATGGCATGACGGCCTGGATAATCTGGATATGTTATACCACCAAGTGGTGTTGCCTTGGTAGCATGGATGTGTGATGGTATGGCCTCTGATTTAGTTTAACCTGTGAGCCCTATGGAGCAATGAGGGTGGGATGCCACAGATAATAGTGAGAGATAATCGTGAACCTGGCAAGCTTCATAGTCGAGGCATAAGGAGAAACTTGGATGCATCATAGCTGATTGCTTTGATGTATTGTGCATGTATTGAAGTAAAGGAATTAACTATATCGCTTGCATAAGAGTTGTGTAAAATAGCAATGTGGCTATTTTTATATGTCCTGAAATTGATGTATGATTCCCATGTTTGGGTGATTGTAAAGTCATGTATGTATATAATACTATTAACTTGATTGTATTAACACATTGAGCATCTTGGATGAGAAATTGGGTAACTGCTATTATTAGCCATATTAAACATTTCTTCAATGATTAGGTCATATGATCAAAAAAATATAACTTCCATAGTGTATCATGTGTATACAGATCCACAAGGTGTGGATGAAATTGCAAACTTGGGATAATAACAAGAATCAACTAATACTTCAAGTTTCGAGGATGAAACATTTTGTAAGTGGGTGGTTTGTAACACCCAAGGTGTTATAGGGTGTTAAAAATGAAAGAGAAACTTCTTTTATTGGTTATAATGTTGATTTGAGATGAGAATCTTAAATGAACAACCGTGTAGAAATTTCATTGTTACCCTGGCTTAGTATTTCAACAAAAGAACCTTAGAAGTTTTACATTAAATGTACAATGTTAACTGATAGGTAGATGAAGCTCAGAAGTTCTGAATACTTATCTCAAAAGTTCTAAAGCTATATAGAAGAAGAAAATAATGCCAAGACTTTATATCTACTTTTTCAAATGGTCAAAAAGCTACCCAAAATACTCATTACAGATAAGATGTCTTCCATTGCTTATAAAAGGAAGATTTAAACATTTAGAAAAGATAGATCTAAGAACAATAGAGATAAGAAAATGTTCACTCAATCATTTTATTGAAGCTCTCATATTTAACTCCATGAGATCAGCTCCATTGCTCCACATTCTAACAAGCATTCCAAGCAAATCATTCAACAAAATTCAAATTGTAATCTTTATTGTTCTTTAATGTTATATTTATTAAGTTTCTATTACTAAACTTTGTACACTCTGCCTATCAAGAGACATTCATTCTATACATTTTTTGTTATTATTTTCTCATATAAGTTGTTGGTGAGCTTTGAAAACCAATGTGTATAAGTTGTTGGTGACCTTTGGAAACCAATGTGTATAAGTTGTTGGTGAGCTTTGAAAACCAATGTGTATAAGTTTTTGATGAGCTTTGGAAACCAATGTGTTTAAGTTATTGGTAAGCTTTGAAAACTAACTTGTATAAGTTTATTGGTGAGATTGAAAACCAACAAATGTTAATGGAACCTGAGCTTAGCAAAGGGGCTAACTCACAAAACTGGAGTAAGTACCAAGTTAAAGGCTGAACCACTATAGAAAGCATTGTCTTTGTGTACTGTGTGATCTTTCCCATTTTCTTTTAGCACTACCTTTTGAACTTGGCCAAAAATTTTTAAAGGCTCAATTCAAATTCCCTCTTGAGCCACCATTAGCTATGTGTTAGGATTATTGTATGATTTTGATGATAACAAAACTTGCCTTGAGACTTCATTTATGCTAATGATGCTTCTAGTATAAGAAACTTGAATGTAGAAATATAAGCTTAAAATTTATACTCTTTATAGGGATATCATTTACACAAGCATATACATTTTGATATAAGTCTAGAAGGAAAATCATCTTGATCCATAATATTTTTAACTTTGTTTATCATTTCATAATGCCTTGGATCATATGATAATGTGCCTCAAAGAGTTATGTTTTTGAATGAAAAGGAATGTGTGGTTGAATGAGGTTACAAATATAAAATCATGATTTAAAGTACATATCCATGCTTTACAACTTATGCAAATCTTATGTGGATAATTATATTATGAAGAAAAATGTCAAATTCATAAAGTAACAAAAGTGCAAAAAGTTCTAAATTCAGGAGCACTACTATAGTAAAATGTTATGGTACCTCTACAATACTACTACAATGTCAAAGAAAATGAAACAAAGCTAGTGTTAGTATAAATACTTGGTTTTGATGACAAATAAAACTTGATTAGAGATTATGTACTAATATTTATTGTCAAGCATTTAGTATGCAAAATAAAGCTTTAGGCCTTACGGATAAAAGAACATGGAGAAGAATTAGAATATAATCAAGGCATTAATCTGTCTATCCAAATAGATAGGTGCTTCAAACAAATGTAGCGCCAGAGATGAAGTGCCTCTACGGACAAAGCTTAAGATAAAAAGGAATCAACCGAGCCACTATCATCTATCAAAGTGAAGTTTGTCTAGACAAATGCAAAGTAACTAGTATATAACAGACTTTGTCTATCATAAGTAAGCTACAAACAAATAGCTTACAACAAAGCCAATGATTGTCCATCAACTCAGACAAATGCAGAACAATAGGATTCATTTGACTCTATAAGCCACAAATGAATAGCTTACTTTCCTAAGTATATGAGAAGCCATCTTCATCTGTGCCTCTACAATTCGTTTGTTACTTTCCATGAACAAAGCAAAAGATGAACCACTAAAAAGATGATTTGTCTACACTTACTAGATTTATCTATTACTTGCTATAGACAAACTGAATCATTGGACTTCGTACAGTATTAATTAGGCTCTTTCTAAATTGATGAAAGTATCATCCATTGCAACATCTCTTCAACCAACACTTATTAAGAATAAGGAAGTCTTCTCCAAGGTCGGTGCTGCAGGCATTCTAGCATATAAGAATTAATTAGAAGACAAAGGATTTAAATGTGCTAATTAGAATGATCTTCAATCATTAATGTAGTTCACCTACCACCAACAGCTAGAATTCAAGCTAGTTATAAATGTAACATTGATGGATCAAGAAGAAGGTGTTCAAGAAGAAAAAGGATTGAGCCAAAACCTTCCTCAAATCTTTGCAATCCTAAGCCAAGAGCTTTAACCTTAATATCTTTCTCAAGAGCTTCAACTTTCTAAATCTTCAAGGCCTCCTCCTTCACACATTAAGGGAAGAGCTTTTACATCACATAGAGCCACTTAAATCTTTAGGTCTTCCCCCGAGCTTATAATGAGATATTTGCAAAGTGTGCTTAATTTTCACATCTTTATTTTTTTATGATTGCCTTGAGCTAGTAGTGTGGACCAGACTCAAGAAGAGTTATGGTTGTCTGAGTGTAGATAAGAGCTACTTTGTTATACCCCTAAAGCAAATCTAAAAGAGTTCTGAGAGCACTATGTTTACTCCCCTTAGAGTTGGAATCTCGAAGAGTACTGGGAGCAGTTGTTTATGCCTCCTAGAGTTGGAATATAAAAGAGTGTTGGGAATATAAAAGAGTGTTGGGAGCACTATGGTTATACCCCATAGAGCTTGAATCTAGAAGATTGTAGAGTGCACTATTATATTTCTATTATATGAGATAGTGGAACCCAAGGAACAAGGAGAATATACTCTTGGAAGAGTGGAGTAGGGAGGTTGCCCAAACCACTATAAAAAAATTATATTATTTGTGTGTGCTATTTGTGATTGCGTTACTTTTCTTGCACCTTATTGCTTTATTATTTATTTCATATTGCATAACAAATAAGCATGAAAAGAAAAAAGTTAATCTTATATGGGTTGAGTAAGAAATTCTTATAAACCCAATTCACCCCTCCCCGCTTGGGTTAAGTCACCCTCCAGGACCCAATAAGTGGTATCAGAGTAGGCTACATAATTAATTGTAGTGATCCATTTGGCTAACCCAATGTTATCATCCTCTATGTTTTTAAAAGGGTACTCCGCATCCCAACTTCCATACTTTAATGGAATAAGCTTCACTCAATGGAAGAGGAGATTGGAAATTAGTCTTATGGCCAACGACCTTGATTTATGGAAAACTATTTTTGTTGGTCTTGCCGAGGATGAAGAGAGGGCTAGGTAAGAAAATGTCAAGGAAATGAATGCCATACTCCTTGCTCTCTGCCCCACCATTTGCAAGTTTGTCCTCACCTGTAAAGTGCAAGAGAAATAGTGGACTAGTTGAAGGCAACTTTTCAGAGGCACATAGATTTGCACTCAAATGTTACTAATGCTAGTAATGAGAATGAAATGAGTGAATGAAATGAAGAAAAGGAGGAGCAACCTCTTAAAGAAGAAGAAAAAAAGAAAAGTGAAGAATCTGTGAAAGTAGAAGAATTGTAAGTTAAAGAACCACCATAGATTAAGGAAAGAATCTTAAGAAGAATTTGTGATTCTAGAAAATGATTTAGCAATTAATGATGCAGAAGAAAGCCAAATCTATAAAGGACTTAAATTGCAAGAAAAGAGTTGGAGCAAGTCAATAAGGTGAAAGAAGAGAAGGGAAGCAAGAAAAGAAAAAGGAGGACAACAATGAAAATAAAAAGGAAGAAGAAGAAGAGTCCCCCCTTTAAAAGCACAAACAATCCCTTCCCTTCAAGAAGTTATGCACTAAAGAAATAAGAAGAAGAAAACAAGATCTATGAAGTTCCATCAAATGACAAATGGTTCCTAGACATTGGATGAAAAGGGTGGCATTGACAGGAATCTAAGGTCGAGAAGAAAAGGTAAATGCAAGTATGATTTTTAAACTTAAAGGCCTCTATATTCTATCACAATCTGCATTTATAATCTTTATTCATTCATTTTAATGTAGTTCTATTTGTACATTAGTGGGATTTTAAAGTTTCATATTAGATTAGGATAGCTTTTAAGTAAAACATAAACTAGCAAAATCTAATGAAACTCAGGAAAAGAAAAACTTTCATATAAAAAGTTATTAAAATAGAGAATGGTCTATTAAAGAATAATGAAGTTCATATTATGTTGAGCATTTTAGAATTTCAAATTCATACAAATATGTGTTTAAGAGAAATGGTACAAATTGAGTTGGAATACATGTTGATATCTATTTGATTCTGCTAATGAAGAAAAAGTGCAAAGATTTTTCTAATTGTATGCAGCTGAAAGATGAATGATCAAGGTAGCTTCATCCAAGAATTTAGGATCTACGTCCAAGCCATTAATCCTAGACACAACAAATAATCTCAACATCTTCCATTGGTAAATCAAGTCATCAAGCTTCGTCCGAGACAAATCAAAATTGTCCTAAATGATGACAACTCCAAACAGCAGAGCTAAACAAAAAATCAAGCTTGGCATCTCCATTTATGAGCTCAACTGCAAAATCTACAAGGGAGTATTAAAGAAGATAAGTTGCCCAACTTGATATATCTATTTGATGAAAGAAAACTATGTATCTCATTGTTGTACATTCTAAATGTTTCTAAAATGATTGTCTTGGATTTGGATGAATATGAATTCATTGTTTTGGGCTAAATTATTTTGAAAAACTTAAAGTTGATAAGTAAAATGATTAAACCTTAATATAATTATAGTCCCAAGGCATAAGTCAAGCCTATTTGGGAAACTTCATGGTGTAAGATCTCAAATAGGTATTCCATGCCTAGCCATTCCTTATGTAACCATTATTAAGGATTGAATTCCTAAGATTGAAACAATTAACAAATAAATCTTAGTGAATGCTTAAAAGTTATGTTCATGTCATAATTACTGCATCTTATCCATTATTCATACTATTCATGACCATAATGTTTGTAAGAATGTTTGAGCATATACAACTTGAAATCATATGATGAGGAAATTCAAATAATATGTGATGGTATATTTCATCCCAAGCTGTTTTCTGCATTGTCTGAAAGTTCTGCATCATTTGGAGTAGTTTTAGTATTTTGATCATAAAGTTCTCACAAAAACTCAAAATTAAGTGATTATTGATTCTTTAGATTAGATAATTTAAAGGGATACAACTTTATATTAATCAATTATTCTAAATCAGCCTCCTTATATGCCACGAATCAACTCAAAGTAATGCCTTTTTGATAAAGTGAAATTTCAAATAAGTTTCAGCTATTGGAGGTAGTTGTAATGTGTTATCAATAACTTTCTCATCCAAAATTAGATACATATAATTATTAATGCCTTGGAAATATAAGAACAAAAGCTAAAACTTTCATGTTGAGCACATTTTCCAAATATGACTCCATCAGCACAAGAACTTGCTTAAAAGTAACACCTTTTTGTAATCTTCATCTTCTCTTTTTACAGATTTGATATTTGAAATAGAAACAAAACTTAGCTAAGTGCTTATTGCATATGAAATGATGTGTCAATGATACTTAAAATGATTTTTCATCTTCATGTCAAAATTGATTATGTTGATGCATGATTAAATAAAAAACATTAAACAATTATGAGGATTAAGATAGGTTAGAAAAAGAAAATCAAAAAACTCCAGGAATAATTGTTTCTTAGTGAGCAATTTTGAAAGATCACAGATTAAGAAATCATGAAAATTAGGTGTTGCATCTCAATAATCAAGAGAAAGAAAAAGGTCTATGAGAGAGGTTGGAAATGTTTAATTCCAACATAAGTGATCAGACCTTAGAAAGGCATGCAATTAAACATGAAAGGCTAGGAATCAATGTGATACATATATGTCAAGTCTATATCATGCCACCTTGCATTGAAAATTTCCTTAGTGAGCAAATCATATGTTGAAAACTGCGATATATTTCATTAGATGATTTGTTCAATTGATGAGGTGCATAAATTATATATGAATAGATTTGCAAAGCACTTATGAGCATATAAGGAAATATAGAAGGCTTATGGAGTTCAATAGACAACTGAATGAGTGTGGTCTAAGTGAGCATAAAAAGTGATATCTATTATAACGGCAATCATCAAGTTTAGATTGCCCCACTCTATTCAATTTTCATAATGAGATGCCTTACAAGTAGAAATAATTGAGTTCCTTGCAAACATAATCTTAGATGAATTAAGAAAGAATTTTCAAGCATTGAAATTTAATTAATTTTGATGATCCAAAGTTTAGGTTAGAAGAAATTAACATTCCTGAAGAAATGTCTAAATAGTTCTCAATTTCTAAGCATTTGAATTCAAGGACCTAAGAAATTTTGTAATTCACATGTATATCATATGAAGGAGTGCTATATAAAGAGCAAAAGTGGTCTATTTCCGTTAAAAAAATGTAACAAATAAAATTTAGGTGATATAGTATTAGAAGATGGTCTCCATATGGATGTTAATTCATCAACATCAACATCATTATATCATCAATGAGAGGTCCCCCTATGGATTCAAAGTGTCGCAAACAATGCCTTTGTCGAGCACCTTTACTTGGAGATTTTGATGGAGATTACCTTAATGGCCATTTTGTTTAGTCATAATGATCAAAATGACAAAAATATCAATCTAAATTAAGAAATTTCAGTGTTGCCATCATCGAACAACATCAAAAAGCTACAAGCTAATGGGAAAACAAATACAACAACTAGGATCATGCACTGTCATAACTACTGAATGACTAAAATAATGTGTATTTGTCACCTTGTGAGATTAAAAATGTGATGTTTTCATTCTTGGAAAGATGTAGTAGAGTTTCTTATGTAATATCTTTGTGAAATATAATGTTATAAAATTCTTTTGATATAATTTGAATATTAGTTTGGTGTCCTTTATGTCTAAATGAGAATTATAATTTTGATGCATCATTGAAATGATATATGAATTGATGTACGCTTGAAAGTTGTTTACTTATCTTTAAAACTTCAATGACAATTATCTAATATTTGGATGTTGCCCATGACATGAATATGTTCTTTATATTAATAAAAACTTATCTTATCTCATGTTCATGTTACACTTTATATGGGACCAAGATCCATATGTGGTTGTGAACTCTTTATGAACCTAAAAATACAAGGGGAGAAATACGCAGATTTGTGAATTATGACTATAATACGAATAAGGGGAGAGTTTGGAACAAAAGAAGAATTTGGGGAGAAGTTGCTTGCCTATATAAAGAATGACTTGGTAGACCTTTTTGATTTTGACAAAAAGGGGGAGGAGAAACTTGTGAGAAACTTGAGCTGTCGTGACTTGTGTCTTTAAAAAAAGGGTAGCATCATATGTCATGACTTGCCTTTATCAAACTCCATAGGATTACACATTCCAATTAGATAGGGGGAGTTTATTGTTGGCTTATTAGCATGTCCTTTAAATGTCATAAGTCTTTGAGTTTTGCTATCATCAAAAGGGGGGAGATTGTTAGGATTATTGTATGATTTTGATGACAACAAAACTTGCCTTAAGACTTGATTTATGCTAATGATGCTTCTAGTATAGGAAGCTTGAAATGTAGAAAGATTTGCTCGAAATGTATGCTCTTTATAAGGATATCATTTACACAAGTATATACATTTTGATATAAGTTTAGAAGGAAAATCATGTTGATCCATATTATTTTTGACTTTGTTTATCATTTCATAATGCCTTGGATTATATGATAATGTGCCTCAAAAATTTATGTTTTTTAATAAAAAGGAATGTGTGCTTAGATGAAATTACAAATACAAAATCATGATTTAAAGAACATGTTCATGCTTTACAACTTATGCAAATCTTATGTGGATAATTATATTATGATGAAAAATACCAAATTAACAAAGTCACAAAAGTGCAAAAAGTTCTAAGGGCAGGAGCGATGCTATAGTAATTTTGTTATCGTAAAATGCTATAGTATTACTATAGTATTAGACAAAGTGAAATGAAGCTAGTGTTAGTATAAATGCATAGTTTTGATAATAAATAAAACTTAATTAAAGGTTATATACTAATGGTTATTTTCAAGCATTTAGTATGCATAATCAAGTTGCAAGCCTTACATATAAAAGAACATGGAGAAGAATCAGAATATATTCAAGGCGTCAATCTATTTGTCCAAATAGATAGATGCTCTGAATAAATGTAGTGCCAGAGATGAAGTACCCCTACGGACAAAGCTCAAGATGAAAAGGAATCAATCGAGTCATTGTTTGACTGTCAAAGTGAAGTTTGTCTCAGACAAATGCAAAGCAATAAGCATATAACAGACTTCGTCTATCAAAAGTAAGCTACAGTCGAATAGCTTACCAAACTAATGATCTTACATCAACTCAGAAAAATGCAAAACAATAGGATTCATCTGATCTAACTAAGCCATAGATGAATAGCTTACTTTGTCTAGGTATATGAGAAGTTGTCTTTGTTTGCACCTCTACAATTTATCTGTTACTTGCCATAGACAAAGTAAAAGATGAACTGCTGAAAAGATGATTTGCCCATGCTAATTGGATTCATCTATTACTTGCCACAGATAAACTAAATTGATGGACTTTGTCCAACATTGTCACGCCCTGCCTTCTGAGGCGCGACTTATTATTTTACGCTGTATTTAACCTTAAATTTGTCCACTTATAGGGTGAGGTGCTCTGCCCAAAATTTGGTAGAGCCTAACCTAAATAGATGATTTTTTAACTTGTATAATTATATATTAATTAAAATAATGCAATGATACAATTTCTAGAGATAAACATCCACTTACCCACAACCCAAAATCTACATCACACCATGATGGCAATAACCTAACTTATTCCAAGATACATAATATGCACATTTTTGTACTATTATGACATGCCACTCCATTACAATATATATTAGGGACAATTTAACATATTTATACATCACTTGAGATCTTTGAATATAGATATACAATGACATATGAATTTTCAATGCAAATTATTCTATTATAATAATATGGTCTTCATTATTGGCTCACCAATTCCAAACCTTAGTTAGGAATCTTCATCTGGCCTATCAACTAAAAAAAATTAAACAAGAAGGTGTGAGTCTGGGCAATTTAGTAAGTAGACAAATGTCATCAATAATAACTTAATTCATAATGAGCATGTTACATATCAAATAATTGATATTCATCATTATAGACAATCACAATGAATATATGTTCACCAATTTATATCAAACATAGAAATTCATGTTATTCTCATCAACCAATCAATCTCATATTGCATCCAACATCAAATCAAAAATATACAACAAAGGAATACTTTTTTATTCCTCATATTAGATATCCAAGAGATACCCGTTATTCTTAACAACTAAATAACATCAATCTTAAACAAATAAGAGATATCTACTATTCCCATTCAAAATATACGTGCCCAGATTTCAAACAAATGGGATGTACATTATCCCTAGCCATTCAATGGAAACAAATGCCTACTTTATTAAGCTTCCAACAATTCCTTCAATTCTATGCCTTTCATCCTTCTCAAATCATCCTGTACAAAGTAAAATCCCATTCATTTATAAGAAAATTTTGTTATGCAGGTTACAAATATCATTTACTTCATGCCACAATCAAATTTACCTTATTCTCATGCCAATCATGCTTATAACTTAATTAGACCAAGCAAAATTACGTTTTATGCAAAAACCCCCAATGTTTCCTATTCACAAGTGACTGTTTCTCACAAGAATTCATGCAATATCACTATCATCAACTCTAGATCATGCTACAACCATTATAATCAAGTTATAAATCAAATTCCCTAATCAATTTACACAGTCTAATATCAAATTTACCCCTAGGGTTACTGTTCACAGATGGGGTTAATGCATAATCATAATTTTTGAAATCTAAATTATTCCATAATCATCACAAAGTATGCTTTACTTGATTTTCCTACAAATTCAACACTAATTATCCACCATCTTCCATAAAATTCGTATTCACTAATTGGGCATAAACCCTAAAAATGAAAAATCTTAAAAATCAATTAGGGAAAAGCATGTTACTTTCAATTTCGGACATGGCTACCATCCCTAAGTAAGAATCCAACTCCAATCGTCCAAGATTTTTACCATATGCAGTAAAAACTCATCTTCCCATCATTTTTCATTGTTCAGAATGATAAAAATTGGGTGTAAAGGCTAGAATCTTTGCTCCCATGCATAATCTTAATGATTTTTCTCACAAAAATGATGTAAAATGGGACATATAGGAGATGGATTTTTTGGGCTAGGGCATAAGAGAAAAGGGAGAAGAAGAGAATGGATTAAAACAAACTAAAATAGCCTTAAAAAGTTAGATTTTTTCAGTGCTCTGGCATACCATCGGGCCTATGTTACGACATAGAAAACCTGTGTCATGACACAGACTTTGCTAACTACCCAGTGTTGCGACATAGAAAAGTTGTGTCGAGACACAGGTGTCGCAACATTGAATTCTTGTTTCACCACATTAACTTGTTGCCCCAACATGTAGTTAGTAATTTAAGCACAACTTTTACATATGATTTTCAAATGACCTAGTTTTTGAGGCATTAGAAATATAAATTCAAGGGATACAACTATTATGTTAACAAATCTTCTAAATCAACCCACAAATATGTCAAAAAGTTCCATAAAGTTGACCCATAACATTCATCTCATTATTTTTTAGTCATTTGGAATATCTTTGGCATATTAGTCCTAACTTCCTCATATGATATCCATATGGCCATTGAGTTTACATTTTGGAAAGATCTTTCTATATTGATTAGAGTTGTAAAAGATCATATCTTCCCCTATGCTTCATTGTAACACTTTGTAAAAGTGTACAAGTTTTCTAGTTAATCTGAAAACTAGAGAGTTGTTGATAATCTCTAGAAATCATCAAGTTTGTTACTAATTTTCGAAACCAGTGAGTTTTCTAGTGAGCTCATGAAAACCAAAAGAGTGCTGAGAGCACCATGTTTATGCCTTTTAGAGTTGGAATCTAGAAGAGTACTAGGAGCACTATTGTATTTTCATTATATAGGATATGGTATAACCCAAGGCATAGTGATTGCATGTTCTTGGAAGAGTGGATGTAGAGACAGGGTTCCTGAACCACTATAAAAATCATATTATTTGTGTATTTGATTATTTACTTACTGTTTTGCTCTTTAATGTTTTATGACTTAGTCTACATTACAAAGCACACAAGCATAAAAAGAGGAAAAATAATCTTATAGGGAAAAAGCAAGAAATTTTCATAAATCTAATTCACCCCTCCCCTCTTGGGTTAAGCCATCCTTCGGGAACCAACAACATCCACTTTCTCAAGATTTAAACTCGGATTAAATACTCAACATATATAATGAATAAATATCAAATTGAATTACACTGAATAAAACTAAATATCCATAATCTGGCTACATCATTGCCCTAGAATAAAGATTTTATCTCATAATGGAACTAAAAGCAAACATTGTCTTGAACATGATTGAGAAAAGAGAAAGAGAATTCGAAAATAACTGAAAAAGATGAGAGAATGAATTGTCTCCAAGTAACACTCCCTTCTCTTCGTAGTAATTCCTTTTATAAATCTTCTTGGCACAAAAAAAACTATCTCCTTACTAAGTTCTGTCCTCTCCTCCAATTTTCACCTTAAAACCTCTTTAAATAACCTAATTTAGGGTTTGTTTACACCTCCATATGAATTCTTAAAGTTATTTTGTGCAAAAAACATAAATCATCAAAATTGGACATTTTCTTCCGGAATGAACTGGCACTGTGGCGCCCAACTTGCTACCCAAAAGCACCCTTATAGCCTCTTTGTACTAGGCTGTAGCGCCCAACTATTCACCAAAATTATCATTCAGTTTTTTAGCTATAAATTTCTCATATGATGTTGAAATCATGTGATTCTTGATGCATTAGAAAAGTTAGAATAAGGGATACAACTTTCATGTTTAACATTTTTTCCAAATCAACCTCCGTTTTTGCTAAAAATTGATTACAAGTGACACCTTTGTTATATTCAGCTGTTTTAGTGCCTAAAACAAAAACTAACTGCATTAAGTGCAATGCATCATCAAAACCATTGAAATTACATCAAATGAGGATCTAAAACATGTGGATTTAGGTGATAAAATATGATAAATTATGAGTTTATTAAATACCCTCAAACTTATGATTATCCTCGAGTAAAATAATGACCAAACTCATGAAACAACAGTTAGGATAGTCTTTCTCAATCAATCAAGAACATGCAGACAAATTACTTATGCACACATAACTTAGAAATCATTCAAGATTCTTGCTAAGTAATCTCATGAAACTCATACTTCATCAATCCCATCATGAAGTGAGAATGTGTGTATGTGTATATGTGTGTGTGTGTGTGCACTTTGTCAAATTCATGCTATATGCTTACTTTTCAATTAATAATATGCAATCCAATTATTCTAATGATCTCCATTAAATATTTCATAAACTTGATTTTCATAATCCCTCTTCATTAATGTTAACTAATCTATTTTCTTGGATTAATAGGTCTTTGTTAAGCTTGTAATGAGGCCTTGGGTTTAGTTAACAAAGAAAAGGAATAAGGATTCACAAGGTAAGAGATCATATATAAGTTGCACATAAATGTTCACTCTCTTGACTTTTTGTTTGGGGTTCTCTCTGTTTTTATGGGTTGTATTACTACCATAACCCCAAACTTATTTTCTTTTGAGTTCATTGGGATGTGATCCCCCCAATTGGCGGATGAATCCTTACTAATTCTTTCCCTTTTGTCCTTTTACTTTTTACTACCCCCAAACTTATCTTCTTTTGATCTCTCATACCTCTTTAACAACCATGTGTATCAAATATGTCTCTTAATAGGTCAAACATGGTTTTTCAATCTTAAAAAGTTTAGATGATAAGGCTAAAGAAAAAAAAAAGTCAAATGGTTATCTTTCACAAGCTTTGCATATGTCATTCTTTCATTAAGGCTCAACGGGCGCACTAGTGACAATGATGTATTAGGTTTGCCAAAAAGGCTTAAACTTATCAAGGAATGCCTAAATCATCTCCTAGTAAACATGTTATCTTAAATTTTGCATTGAGGGATAATTAAACAAGTTCTAATATGCTCATATTAATCAAAATATGTCACTGAATTCACAAAATTATCAACTAATCCACATATACTTCACATGATCATGACATAATTTTCTTAATGAAACTTTCATCATTCATGAAAGAGAAGGACTTAACATAAGAATTATTAAATCATAAGATAGCACCTATCATTCCTTCTAAATAATGTACAATGGCAATAAAAAACTAAGCATAAGTTCATGATCATTAAGGAAGAGAATCCCTCAATCCAACCTATTCAAATTCAACAATTTTGCATAAGTGCTCTTGGATTTTCTTAGCTAAGTCATCAAAAGTGAAGCTCATAAAAATTTATACCTAAATTCAAAAAATTGGTATAAAAAATTGGGGATGTGTCTCTCTTCTCTGGTGGTGGACAAAGGTTGGTTTTGATGGTGTAAAGAAACTTTTGATGGCCTCAAGAAGGGATTATCTGTGATCAAGAAAACCAAACGTAACCTAATCAAAAAGAGAAAACAAAACCAAACCAAAAAGAACTAAAAATTCTAAGAGAGAAGGTATGAGAACTAGTTCTAATTTATAGTCTTTAGCTTGACTATCTCCTTCTTTATTCAACATCTCTAAGGTGGATTTAGGCTTTTCAGTGCTCGGGCTCTTCAAATCTTGGTGTCAACTTGTGCAATTTTTTTGGTACACCTAGATCACACAATGCCTTTTCAAACACAATTTCTCAATAGTATATGGAATTGTGCAGCTTTCCGGATGTTTGAGTTTCTTAGGTAACTTTTTCTAGATGATGGAACCACACTCTTCAGTAACTATAATAGTTTCATACTCCGCCAACTTCCTTTTGTTTGAAAGGTTCTCTTTTATAAACTGCATGTAACTTGGCTTAATGGATTGTTGAGTAGGCATTGGTTGAACATCTTGTTGAGGAGGTAGTGTTTGAACATCAGGAAGAACTTCAACTTGTTCTTAATCTCTTGGCTTATCTTTTTGACCACTTGATGGAGTCTCCAATTCTTTCCCACTTCTCAAGGTAATTGTCTTGCATTGATCTATTGAATTGATTACGATGTTACTGGTTAAATTACCTTGTTGGTGACCATTGTACAAATTGGCCATCTTAGCAATTTGAATTTCCAAATTCCTAATATGAGCAGATTGGTTTTGAAAATTACTCCTTGTCTCCATCATGAAATTATTTATCTTGGCCATGAACTTATTTGTGTCATTCATGAACCTATATGTGTTGTTGGACATCTGAGTTAGAGCAGCCTTCAAATCTATCTTCTTTTCCTTCTATTGTAACACTTGTTGAGGTTGTAAGAATGAACTTCTGACTTGACATTCTTCATTGGGATGGTTACCTTGATAGAAATCACAAAAAAAGTGAGGAATCTAAATAACATTTACCCTCAATTGATAATCAGTCATAAACGTGCTAGTGGTATTGGCTAATTGAGTTAGAGTAGCTTTTAAATCTGTTTTATTTTCCTACTGCTGAAATCCTAGTTGAGATTACCCCATATTCTGCTAATTTCTCCATGAGAAGTTGGGATGATTGTGCCATCTTGAATTGTAAGTGTTGGAGTATGGATTATTTTACAATCAATTAAAGCTTCCAACAAATTTTGCCTACTACTATTGAGGTTGCATGAATGGATTCTTGGCTTGACATTTGGTGGTGCTGTCGTGGGCACCCAAATTTAGAACCTTGCTCCAATCTAATTTTCTGTAGTAGTGTGAGTAAGG
>JAYJMB010082160.1:0-21694 GCA_036873735.1 Pouteria campechiana
AGAGCGAGCGAGAGAGAGAGAGAGAGAGAGAGAGAGAGAGAGAGAGAGAGAGCGAGAGGCTGTTTCATTGATCCAAACTGACTAGCCATATTAGAGACACAATGCATCCATAGTCAAAATAAAGTGTCTGATTGCTTTTACTTACTGATGACACTGAGATGACTCATGGTCTTTGTGCTTCAAAACAAGGACCACTGCTAAATATAGAAGAAGAAATTAACTCATTTCCAGAGAGCACAAGAAACATCATGATGCAGCACTTCCACAATCCACACTTCTATCCATCTCTACAGTGTCCCATCCCTAGTCTACTTCTTCATCCTACATATTTGTCATCTTAGCATCTGAAACTTGGAAACAACCACATCCTACCAAAAGGAAGCCAGGTAAAAGGCAGCACAATTTCTCCAACCCCAACTGGCCTAGATTTAAGGCAAAAAATTGATGTAGACATCAAGTAAAATGGAATTTTAAGACAGTAAAAGGAAGATCTAACCTTACCACTTCCAATAGGTAAGATCTGACAGTAAAAGAAGATCTGATCTTACCACTTCCAAGGCACAAATTTTTCTTTTTAAAATTCATGCACCAATAAGATAGAGAAGACCATGGGGTTAGCTAAGAATTTTATCAGTTATTCAATTAGGCTATTAGCAATAATTTTGATTGGACTCTTCCATGGACAATAACTTTTAAAAAGGTATAAAATCATGCATAAAAACCAAAGTCATTTGGATTCATTAATTCAAGCATTAAAATGCTATAAAAAATTATAAAATCATTTGTCTAGATGGGACGAACACTTTAAAAGGTACAGATGTTTAATTAAAAGCTTGAAAATTTCTCAAACAAGCAAACAATTTTAATGGATCAATATTCACCCTTAAATATCTCAAATTTGTGGCCCGCATGGGTCTTTAATCAAGATAATCTTTGGATTACAAGCTAAACAAGTAATAATAAGATTGACGGTCAAAATCGAATTCATACAATCATCAAAGAAGACTCAAACATAGGGGTTTGAAGGAAGCACTTCAGTGGAACTAGCAGTTCTATAAATGTGACATGCTTCCCTCATCATTTGGAATGGAGGAAAGATTTCCCTGAAACTTTCAGAGAAGTTAGCTTCCAAGATCTAGGCCGGGTAATAAGAACCTCAAGGATCTCAATCTAAGAATAACTTCTGAAACAATTTCACATTAAAACCTCCTTGGTCAACCTAGTTAACAAGTTTGAAGGCTTTCCGATAAGCCATGTAATGATCATCTCCAATATCTAGCATCTTATCATGACTCAGAGGTTTGATTCTCACCCAGTTCTTAAAATCCTCCAAATATTCCATCACAGTTGACAGATTCGTTTGCCATAGAATGCATCCTTAAAAGGATGTAAAACATTTATTTTCACAATTTATAGAATGAAAAGGTCACTAGAGGAGTGGCAAAGTCAAGATCTGACAATAAGAATGTGTAAGTAGATTATCAATAGCCTTTTTCTCCTACAGTTTCTTTTTATCTTCTGCTTCTACAGATGAAGAACATTGCAAGTACACCTCCACGTGGCGTATTAACACCCTTAAAGGTTGAAGTACTTTGTTAGATCATGGCATGCTATAAAATCTTCACCATTGATAAAGTGGAGAGAAAGAATGATTGTACTGTCAAATAGATGCACTTAAGAACATTTCAAGTACACCTCCATGTGGCATATTAACACCCTTGAAGGTTGAAGTACTTTGTTATATCATGGCATGTTATAAAATCTTCACTGTCGATAAAGTGGAGAGAAAGAATGATTTTACTGTCAAATAGATGCACTTTTGAGGAGCTTTCACAAGAAGAATGAACAAATTTCTACAAGCAGAAAAAGTAACACATTTCAGATTGCGATAATTTGGATGCATGATTGTATCAGCAAATAAAGGGGAAGTGGAACTGAGTTGATTTGCCAAGGGACCGCTGCCCAGCATAGGTTCCAATATGTGTCGGTTTCAAGAGTCTTTGTCAATTTAACTTTTCATTGTGTCCCTGAGATAAATGAGATCATATAGCTAGACACAAGTAACAGAGAATCCTCAATCTTGAAATGCCAAATGACTTTATCCTTGCAACTGACACAAAGCAGCCAAAATGTCCACGGTCCTACATAAGAAGTGCCCCTTGTTGGAGACATGCCTAGAAATATAATTATGTAAGCAATTGTTATCTACAGAAATACGTCTTCTCTGTTCTTTCTTACAACTTTCTCACCTCCTATAAGTTAAAGGCTAACACCAAGTGGTAGGCTTAGTCATTGACTGTGGTCTGTGATCTGTCAATAAAAGTGCCACATGTTCCAATAAACTAGGGAGCATCAGGTTGCAAAGAAGATTTCAATCTTACTATTCAGGTAATTGTCGGCAAACGTCACGAACTTAACATGTATTGAATTAAATTGAGTGCAAGGAAACAAATGAAACATTTGTAATGTAACCCATCATTCCCTATTATGTCTTTGCCACTAGAGGAAAAACCTAGAACCTATTTTCTAAAATAAAGAGCAGTAATCAAATTTATTATTTCAATTCTGTCAATTGCACCTTAACCAATACGGATCCAAATTTGGAGATGAAATCTCCAACATAGTCTACAGACACCAACGAAAATGTAATTTGGTTACTAATTGAGTAGACCAATCATTGCAATTTAATTCAAGTTCTATCCAAGCCATCATGATCTATTCACAAACAATAGCTGCCATATGCAACCCTATTCCTATAACAGAGAAGCTGAAACAACACTAAAAAATAAACTCGCAAACTTTTTTCCTCCATTTCATTGATTAGAATCTTACAATATCCGTAAACCCATGGTTCTAGAAAGCTAGAAGACAGAAAAACAAAACAAGAGAGAGAGAGAGAGAGAGAAGATCAACTCATTCTATACTTGAGTGAGTCACCCGCACCCTGGAAGAAGCAGTAGGAGAGAATGAAATCAGCAATAAAAATGGTCACGAGCGAGATAACCACTGCTGATGTGGTGGACTCACCAACTCCCTTGGCACCCCCAAGGGTTGTAACCCCCCATGCACAGCTCACAATTGCAATAATCCCACCAAACACATTTGACTTGATCATCGCACTGATTATATCCCATGGCCTCAGAGCCCTCCGTGCAGAATCCAATATAATGTTGATGCTAACTCCATAAACCCCATCTGCCAAGATCGCACTCGAAGCCATCCCAATGCAGAAACACATCAGAGTCAAGATAGGCAGCGTAATGCAGCAAGCTATCACCCTCGGCGTGACCAGGTAATCGACGGGGTCTGCACCAAGAACCCTCAGCGTGTCCGTCTGTTCAGAAACTTGCATCGTGCCTAATTCGGCGGCGAATGCACTGCCAATGCGACCGGCCACGATGATCGATGTGACAACAGGGCTAAGCTCGCGGGAAAAAGCGAGGGCCAGAACACCACCAACAGAGCGATTCAACCCTAACCTGGTGAATTCCCTAACGAATTGGATGGTGAAGGCCATGCCAACGAATGCTGCAGTGAGAAAGCAGACGCCGATAGATTTGGGACCGACGCGTTCGAGCTGCTGGAGGGTATTTCTTCGGTGGATCTTCCCCTTGAGGGCGCGGACAATTACCTGGCCTGCCAGGACGAAAACGGCGACGCCCCGCCAGAGGTATCCGGGAGGAGACCACTGGGAGAAAAGGGGGGATTGTGGTTGTGATTCTACAGCGGCGTTGCTCAGGGATGAGTCTGTTATGTTGACGGTGGGATGTCCATCGTCAGTGTTAGGAGATGCGGACAATCGAAACCGTCTGATTGGAGTCGGGAACTTACAGGTAAGATCTCGACCGTCTAAGGCAACGGTGGGTCTGAGGCGACGGGGATGCGGATACTTGCTTCTGCAACTCTGAGCTGATGGTTTGATAGGGATTTTTCTGCAGGAGAAGATTAAAGCGTCAAATGGAGACAGGGACGGACGTGATCATGGAGAGAAACGGAGAACGAGACAAACCTGTGGAAGGTGGAATATGGGCGAAGAAGATGCGCAGCTTCCATGATTTTCGCTCGGGAGTCAGCAGCTGCTCATCTTTTTCATGAAGAACCTAACATGCGCACCCGCGCAATCCATGGCAAGGTTCTTCCACCCACATCCAGTGTCGAGAAATGACACCAACCTTTTTTGCGTGTTTGGTTGGGGGAAAAGGAAAGAAATGTTTATTTTCAGATTAAAAATTCATTTCGTCAGGAATCATGTGAGATTTGTCTATCTTAATATATTTTTTCATTATTATTAATGCTTTCAATTATTAGCTCTTATTTATTTTAAGTCTACTCCTCTATGACTAAGATCATCCCTGTAATTTCTTTTCAACTTTCATTTCCTTTTCTCCAATTAAACAGCCCCTTAGGTATTTCGTTTGGTCGACAGCTGAATATCCAGCATGATTTCGGTCCATTTCTTAAGCTATGCGGGGCAAAATCGTACCCATTTGAGTTCTCTTGCGTCTTATGTCATTCTAATTTAACTCGTTAATGACATACACACCACAATGGAACAAGGGGTGAGCTGAGTGGCACTCTCACACACTTTATGCAGGGTGCAACTTTGGTATGGTCAATCCGGTTTGGTTTGGTTCAGGTTTTATCCTAACCTTATTTTTAAAAATCCTACCTTCCCAATCCTATATTTAAGTCTGTTTTATTTTTGGTAGGTTTATTTCTGTATCAAAATTGTTTTTTTTAAATTTAGTTAAATTAAACTTGAAACACTAAAAAAATTATATATATGTAATAACTTTAGATCATGACAAGCATGGCTTTAGATGATAATGTAGATATAGCAAAAATTCTAATATCATGAAAGAGATAGAAAAACATAGCAAGAAAAAAAAAAGCTTCAATTCAAAGAATAAATAAATGCTGGCCGATAGGTTAAAAAAGGGCATACAACTGTTTACAAAAAAGTAGTATTATTTGCGTTTGGATATTATAACAAACCATCTACAAGTACCACTCCTTTGGACATATAGAGGATCAACCAAGGCACTCAACCCAACCTTCTTCTAGCTACCTACAATATGGATGGCTTTGATGGAATCCAAAATAGACCTACCATAAACTACTAAAGCCTTTATTTGTAGTTTCCATCTTTTTGTTTGCAAAAAAGAGGGTATTTGAGAGGTGAGTGGCTATGCGTATAGATGTAGGAAATGACGTAATTGTTTAATATTTGTAATTTTTTAAATATTCAATGCAAGTTAGGTCAGTTCGGGTACCTAGAGCCTTGAACCAAAGATACCAGAGCCTCAAACCAAACTTATCCAAAAATGGATGCAAGTTAAATGGGTGGAATTGATCTCAACGTAGGGGTCAAGAGGGTGAAACCTAGGAAATTCACTGGCACCCAACTTAAGTTGACCACTACTTTTATGAGGATGCTTTGATATAAATTACAATACTCTCAAAGTTTCGTGGGCTTATTTGATATGGAGTAAATGAAAAGGGCTTATGATTTGGTTTTGGTAGGTAAGTTGTTGGGTACTTTTTTGTTTGTTAAAAATTTATTTTACTAAAATATTCTTATGATTATTTGATAATCCCTAAAATATTGACCTCTTTCAAAAAATTATTACTAAAACTAAAATTTAATTATTTTAACTTTTTATATCCATTTTTCAAAAAAATATTTTATCAAATTAATTTATTTTAATTTATTTAAATGTTTTGATTAAATGGTCTTAAATATCACTATATCCATTAGCCTCTTATGAAAATAATTTGGCCTTTTATTTATTATTTCAATATTTTAGCTATAGTCACATCAAATACATCTTAACAAATTTAAATTATTTGCTATAGTTATACAATTTTATTTTTATTTTTGCTATTTATTAGATTCGATTACTTATTAGCTACCAATTAATAATGTTAGGGTAATCACAATATCTAAACAATGTGGCACCAAAAAAATAATAAAATTAAAAATATAGTTACAAAAGGGTTCATAAGACTTAGTGTCTCATCGTGGGTTACATGGGTAGTATTTATACAAAAGAAAGATGATGGATGAAGTTTGTGTATTAATTATCAAGAGTTGAATAAGGTGACAATTAAAAATAAATATCATTTACCCAAAATAGATAATTCATTTGATCAGTCGCAAGGAAAAACAATTTTCAAAAAAAATTAATTTGTAGCTAATGTGTCATTACTTGAGAATAAAAAAAGATGATGTGTAGAAAATTGCCTTTGAAAATAGAATTTGGCATTATAAATTGTTAGTATTGCTATTGGGTAGACTAATGCCCCAACAACTTTTATGGATTTGATACATAAAGTATTTAGACCATACCTTCATTAATTTGTGGTCATATTCATAGATGACATCCTTATTTATTCAAAGAATGAGAATAATCATATTAAGCATCTCAAAATGGTATTGTAGGTTCTGAAAGAAAATAAATTATTCACCAAATTAAAGAAATGTGCATTTTGAATTCATAATATATTATTTTCGAGGTAGACAATCATAGTAGATTGTAACACAAAAGACTCTACAAAGTTGAAGTAATTGTAAATTGGCTACAGCTAACAAATGTGTCCGAAATTTATAGTTTTCTAGGATTAGCTAAATATTCTTATGGATTTATAAAGGAATTTTCACAAATAGCTACTAATCTCACTAATTTGACCAAGAAAAGAGTGAAGTTTCAATGGACTGATGATTATGAAGCTAGTCTTTAGAAGTTAAAGTAGAGGTTGGTGAAAATAGTAGTTCTAGTAACTCTTATTAGTGGAGGTAGATTTATAATATACAATGGTGCCTCACATAAGGGTCTCAAATGTGCATTGACGCAAAATGGGAAAGCAATTGCACATGCTTCCTTATAGTTTAGACTCTATGAGCAAAACTATGCCACTCATGACTTAGAATTAGGATAGTTAATTTTGCTTTTAAAATCTCGCATCACTATCTATATGGAGAGCAATATGAGATGTATATTATTCATAAGAGCCTCAAATACATTTTAATGCAAAAAGAGTTAAATATGAGGCAAAAGAAATAGTTTGAAATTGTTAAAAGATTATGATTGAACAATTCATTATTGTCCAAATAAGTCACTTTTCTAGTTGATGCACTAAGTAGAAAATTAGCAATTTGGTAGCTCTAATCACCAGTTAGAAAGAACTGATAGATGATATGGAAAATTTGATATTAGAAGTGTGTTTAAAAGAATTAGTATCTCAATTGCAATAGTTATAGATAAAGCCTTTAATAATAGAATAGATCAGAGAAGCACAAGAATAAATGAGCAAATTCAGAAGATTGGATAGAAGATGCAATAAATGAGTTTACAATTGATAACAAATGAGTACGAGGACAAAAAGAGAACACACATTTTCTAACTAGGAAATATATGAAATAATTTTTATTTGTGTTGTTCTGAATTAACTAAACTAGTTGTATATATTAAAAAATTATATATTCACATTCCAGACCATAAGTAATTCTAGAAGAAAATTACTAATTAAAATAAAAAGTACAATGCATGTAGAGACAAAAAAAGAAACACCCTCCTCTTAGTGGCTGTATTCCTTTACGGTTACCGAGGACATTGAGATGGCTTGACATATTGTAAATTGCCTCAAGTTAATGGTTGGAGAGGATGACACAACTCTAAATTGAGTTGCCAAATATTGGGTCAACCTAAAGTTGGTCTTTCCCAAGATGATTCAAGATCAAGCAGTCACTTTGTATTTAAACCTGAAAGAGACTAAGAAAAAGAAGTAAGTGAGTTGCTTGGCTCTCCTTGTAACCATAGGAAGCCTAGGAAGGATGGATGACTTTAACTAGGTTACAACAGAGTTTGACTTGGTGAGTTGCAATTCAATGACTTGATAATTTGGGTATTTCATATTCCCAAGAGAAGCCTAAAAAGAATGAGATTAGATATATTGAAAATTTTGATAAGTTCACCTGCCTCAAATGTCCAAGAGAAGCTTAAGAAGGATAGAATTAGGTAGGTTGAAAGTTTTGTTAAATTTGACTATCTCATATTTCTGAGAGAAGCCTAGGAAGAATTGAACTAAGTAGACTGAGTGTTTTGAACTTAGTGGCATAGTGGGGGCTTAACTTTCTCAATTACCTGTGAAAAACTTAAGAAGAGCGAGACCAAATTAACTGGATTTGACATAGTGAGTTCTTCCCGAGTGCCTTAGTAAGGGATGGGTTTAGTTTAACAAAGTTGGGTTTGCCAGGGTTAACTCAGTGGGCACAATTAGTATTTTAACTTAATTCTAGACTTAGATAAATTGGGTAAATGATTGAATGGTATTCTTCAATATTTCGTAGAGAACATAAAGCAAGAGATTTTTGTTATTTAACATATGAGAGACCATAGATCCAGGTTTCAAGCAACATAATTATGTTGACCGGAGTGATTTGACCATCTTGGGTAGTGTGGATTAAGCTTAATTTATTAAAATTAAGTTCAATTATAATTAATGTTGATGATAGCAATTAGCACTAATATTATTTTTAACTGATTACCCTTGATGTAATTGGAATGGTAAGAAAGACCCATGTCATCATCTCCCTTCATCCCTGGGCCTAGCCCTTGCATTGGGCCCACTTGATTTCAACTCTTTTAATGAATTTTCCAAGTTAATCTTCTCTCTTGAGGGAACTCATTAGTTGATTCTTCATGATTTATGCTCCTTGGCCATCTGTAAGAATAGTTTTCATAGCCAAATTCATCAATAGATTTCATCTTTCATGATATGATTCATCTACTTGTGAAGAACCCATTACGAGACCTCGTTGATGGAAGTCCAGGATCCAAGGATCTTGAAGTCATCTTCTTGGTTGATTCTTCTTCAAGGCCAACTCAATCCACTCACCTAGGAAATGCCATCTTCCTTT
Organism: Pouteria campechiana; assembly: GCA_036873735.1. NCBI lineage: Eukaryota > Viridiplantae > Streptophyta > Magnoliopsida > Ericales > Sapotaceae > Pouteria > Pouteria campechiana. Next base: position 8,921 of record JAYJMB010082160.1, read on the forward strand.
TTTCAAACCAAGAAACCTTCCACCTCTAGTTATCTTCTTTGAAATATGGGTTTCATTCATTCATTAATAGAAGTTCATCTTCCCTAATGTTTGACATATAACCCATTAATAGAGTTCATATCTCTTGTTATGTTAAGTTTTAAGGGTTTAAAACTCGTAAGGGCAAAGTTCAAGAGGACTCAATGTCCTTTGTTCAAGCTTTCATAGAGCTTTTATGGGTGCCATTGTAACGTGTTAAATCCACCACATCACAAGGCAAGAAGATGCTCTTGTGCAATATAGAGGGCATTGGCATGGCTTATTCTTAAGGCCTAGCAGTCATGGCTGCTATGAAAGCAACAGGGACTTGGCTTATGAGAAAGAAGACCTGAGCTATGTGCTCCTTAGCTCTCTTACTATGAAAGAAGATCCTTTCCTTGCTTTTTGAAATTTGTGCCATTTTATACACATTAGGTGCTGTCAATAGTTTTAGATGGTGTCTGGCAATGTTGGAAAATGGTTGGAAGCAATCAAGGATGTTGACTGAAGCCTGGTAATGTTTGACTATTTGGCAGCTGATGACAACAATTTGTGTGTTTGGAAATTAGCTGCATTGGAAATGTTGAGTTTCTTCCATTATGTGGTCGCTTAGCCAACAACTTTGAATGTTTATGCTAATTGTAATATTGAAAGGTGTCAAAAGATTTAAATAATTAAATGCATGCCTTTTTTGGTGTTGGAGTTGTTTGTCCACCCATGATGTTTGTAGGTGATGTGGGAGTGGTTTTAAAAACCGCATGCCACGTCACTATGGATATAATGTTCCCACATCCAACAGTCTTGTTATATAATAGGAAGACAAAGGATGACTAGATTATGCAACCTAATAATGTGAAATTTTCATCTCTTCTCCCAGTTCAAAACCCAATGCATTTAAGCTATGAAAAACACGTGATTTTCCTTTTTTGGTGATTTCACACTCGACCAACAAATTCTAGAGTAATAGAAGAAGACGAGTTCATACTATAGTGCGATTTTGTTTATGCTACCAGTTAAATTAAAAAAGGTATGCAGTTTAATAAATTTAATTTTTGTTATTTGTATTAGAGCCAGGTTATGCTGTTATGACTTGGTTCTCAAATTCATAGTTTTTTTCATGTTGCTGAATATAATTGCATGATTTGATGGAATGGTTTGTTTTAAATTGAGAAGTTTCGACAAATTTCAAGGAGCAATTTAGATGTGATGCCCTATAATATTGAGGTAAGGGAATTTTCTTAAGTATTTTATGGAAATGGCACATTTGAAGTCATTGAAATTATGAGAGAAATTATGTGTGTAATTAAAGGTAAATGAAATTTGATGATAAAGACATATGGATGGTAATTAGGTTGCATAAATTATTGCAAAAAGACTATAACAAAATGACACAGAGAAGTGTAAGTACATGGTTTAGCATGCATTATTGGAGCACTAAAGGGGAGTAGGTATAAAATACTCTCCTAGCTCCAAATCCAACCCCAAATTGTTTTTCCCTCTCCCTCTCCCCACACCCATCTCTTTATATCTCATTTTACACCCTTTGTAATCAAAAATTTTATGGAGGAAATGGCCATGTGAGTATTGTTGCCATCCTTAGGTGAAAATTCACCCATTTAAGAGGAAAAAGTAGAAGGGAAAATCTAGAAAATTCACCAAAGTCACCTCTTGTTACAGTTGGTGAAAGAGAGTGAAGATCTGAGAGTGGAATCAATGAATAATCATAATGGTAAGTGTTTTTTCTAAGTTAATTTATAATTTCTATTAAAAATGGGGTGTCATCCTACAAATTCATGGGATTAGAGTTTGAGATTTGAGGAGATATCCTTGTATTTTCGTGAGGAATCAAGTAGAAAGTTTAATTATGGGGTTAATGGTGAATTTTAACCATCAAAACTCACAAAAAATGGGTGTCCATGAATTGGAAAACCATTTCTTAACCCTTGTGCAGTATGTTTTGGGATTAAATGGGTTAGGAAGGGAATTCATGGGTTTTAGGGCATGATAAAGTAATTAAAAAGACTAATCCTGATGTTAATCTTGTGAAACCATGATTTTGTAATGTTGGAAATGACTTTCAGTAACTATACTTTATTAGAATTAAGAATTTCAAATGATGCACATTAGCTGTTTGATAAAATGACACTATGGAAAGCATCTTAAGTGTTTGATGAAAGGACAATATGAAAAGCAAGGTGTAATTATGTGGTTTTATTGCAACCCTAATTGCCCATTAATTAGGCATTAGATAGGGTATTATTGATATGTAATGAGATAAAGATATATTTTGAAAAAGGCTATATGAATTCTATTTAGTATGAAACTGAGTTAGGTTTCTTGTTGAGACATATATGAATTTCATTTGGGACACATGTGATGTGTATAGGATTCATTGAACTGAGTTGCAATCAAGTTGTTGAGTTGGAAAGCAAGGAGGGTGAAAGTATTTTCATAGAGGTAAGTAGGTTCTTTTCATTGTAAACAGGAATGTGGAATTGATGGGGGTAGTAAATACCCCATGATGTTGTATTTAGGCATTGCATTTTATATGATGTTGGTTTTATTAAGTTTTGAATTGGGATGATTAATTCATGTATTCCATTTATTTAGTTGAAAATTAAATTCAAATATATGTGTTTAATTGATTGCTCTGATATGTCATGCAAATTGATCTAGATAGAGTGTATCCCATGATGTTACAAGGGATAGAATGTCTCTCAGGATTTTGAATGATGTTTATATTATTGTACTATGAATTAAAATGATGAGATTGTGCATTCTCATGTGTTAAATTAGAAGCAGAATTCCACTATGTGTGTTCAGTTTGGATTATTTGATATGGCATTGCATGGTTATAAGGGGCATGATTGAGTTATGTAAGATGTGCGTATATACTGATGGTTGGGGTGAAATTGGGTGAGAAATGAAATAAAATAAAAGCATAAATATGACTAAGAAAAGTTGTAATTAAATAACCAAAGAAAGGTTAACTTCAAAAGGAAGCAAATTATAAGGAAAACATGGCAGATGGCTGGGCGCCATAGCACCCAATCTGGTGCCTAGGCATTGCAACACACTTCATGAAAAATGCTCGCCTACTAGGCAATGAGATGGGAGTCGCAGTGCCGAAATACAACATCGCAATGCCGGAGGCTACTACAGTACATGTGATGCATTTTTGTGATTTTTGGCATGGTTTTCTTGGCATTCCTTGAGAGCCTTAAAAAGGAAGAAAGAGGACATGGTAAATAACATTTGTGTGGGGATATAACGTGGGTATGATAGTGCCTAAGTGGCACAAACATGCTATGATTTTGATAGCACTTGAATGGCACCCACTTGATATGAATATGATAGTGTCTGAATGACACCAATATGATAGGAACATGATAGTGCCTGGGTGGCACCAATGTGATATCATTATGATAGTGTCTTGGTGGCACCAACATATATGGACATGATATGACACCCATGGGTGTTGCCATGCCTAGGCGGCATGGCCCTATAATGATATGACACCTATAGGGTGTCAACATGCCTAAGCAATATATTTATGATATGATATGATACCTGTGAGTTATAGATAAGCTCTTGTTGGTATGATCCCTTATCAGCATAAGTCTTTTTAGTATGAGCCCTTATTGGCATGAGTCCTTGGTGGGATAAGCCCTGATCAAAGTGAGCCTTTCGTAGCAGAAGCCTTTGATGGTATGAAAATGATGTGAAGCCTATGAAATCCATGATTTGTAAAATTAGGTAGTGATGCATTATAATTAGTGAGCATACTCGATTGCATTAGTAGATGTGAGTGGTGAACCTGTGGTCTGTGTTGCAATGAAGGAGAGGTACCATAAAGGGCAACGATAAAACTATTCTGGACCTAGCAACATTTATAATCAGGGTTACAGAGATGTACCAATTACACCTCGAAGAGGGAAAAGGTGATGCTTCATATTTGGTAAAGTCATTCTTGGAAATGATATGAAAATGATGCATACATGTGAATGAGAATGCCTTGATGATGATAAGGCTGTTCTAGTAATGAAATAATAATGAGGAATAGGTGTGGATGAGAATGTGTTAATGAATACTGGCCATGGCAATGATATAACAACAATGAATGTGCACAAATAAAATTGCCTTGACAATAAGGCATTGTATGAGTCGTGATCATAAGAATGAATTCACAATGAAACTACATATGAATAGGGTTTTTGGAGGCATGTGTATCATGGGTATGTGGATATTGCATGTCATGAAATTCATATGTATTGAATTTGATAATGAGTTTCTAATGATTATTTGTAGTTTTTAGTTGATAGGCCATAAGACGGGGCCCAACATGGGGTTGGAGCTTAGAGTAGGAATAGGTGGTGATTCTCATGTGAGTTTGAGGATTTTTGGACGTTAAAAATCTCTTTTTGTTAATAATTAGTGTGATGTGCATAAGTTGTAAATTTAAAAGATTCAAATTATATGTATATTAAGTCATATATGAATTAATTACATTGGCATGTCATGATAGTGGAATGTATATGTATATATGTGTGATCAATTGCCATCATGATGCGACTTGCGATTCTGGGCAAGGTGTGGGTGTGTGATTATGTATAATGATGTCTATGGCTGTATGAAATTATATAGGAGTGATTTTATAGCTATAAAATTGAAAACATAGGGGAGACTCTGTATGAGGTTTCTTTTAAATTGTAAATTGGTAGCACCCTAAAAGCGGGACATTACATTAGATTTGTTTCAAATTGTGTAGAGTTGTAATTATATGCATTCAATTTTGGATTTGTTCCAAACTAAATTGCATAGAGTTGTATTCAATTTTGGATTTGTTCCAAATTGATCCCGACATCCTAATAGGTGGGCTTAAGCCTGGAGGCCCAGCGCCCAACCAGTCGGCCCAAGACAACCAGAAGTGGGCCGATGGTGGCTTGCAGGAAGGACATGTGGCATGATTAGAGCCATTATCTTGTTTTTATTGTATCTTCTCACCAAAAACTTTGATTTAGACAAATAAATATTGAGTCAAGTTTATAATTTTGATGATTAACAAACTTGTTTAATGACTTATTAAGCTAATAACATGTTAGTGAGATTTCTGAATTTAGAAGAGAATTTTAAAAGATGTGGAGATTTTGAAGGGTGCATGATACATTTTAGAGGTTGCAAAAATATTTTTGAGGATGCACTTTGAATCTAGCAAAATGAAGCAACAACAATTTAGAAGATAGTTTAGTGAATGTATTTTAGAGATTCAGAAGAAGAAAAATTCAGAATTTAGAGTTTAGAAGAATTTAGACTTTAGATTTTAGAGGATGTAGGAAGCTTCAGAACTTGAATGCCAAAATTTCAGCGGATGCCTTCAAAACTTCAGAAGTTGCATCTCAATTGCAGAGGTTAGTTTAGAAAATGCAGAAGCTTTAGAAATTATGTTTAGAAGAAGTGTCAAAACTCCAGAAGTTAAAATTTTAGAGGAAGCTTTAGAGCTTTGGGGTTCTAGGGAATGCGTGTGGAATTCCAAAGGAAGCAAGTTCCAGAAGAATGCCCCATCCTTTAGAAACTCATTATAATGAAAAAAAAACTTGTTGCATTCCAAGACCATTACTTTCAAAAATTTTAAAATAACATTTCAGAAGGATAAAGAATTTGATGCAATCTGAAATTACAATATTCACAAGTTAAGTTTAGAACTTGTTAATGTTGGTCCCATGTAGTAGATAACTTAAGAGGAGAGGGGTGAATTGAGCATTTAAAAATTATAGCCAAATAAAAATTAATGTGTTAAGTAGAAATGATTTGTAATGCATATGAGATTTTCATAGTTGTTTGTTCAATCATGATATCTGCTCTACACACAGATTCAGCTTTCCTTAGTAGTTCTCATTTCAAGCAGGTTATCGTATGTGTGCAATTATATGTGTGATGTAATAATAGGAAAATAACATATAAAGTAATCAAGCAGACAATACACACAATAATTTTTATAGTGGTTTGGGTACTCCGTCCCTATGTCCACTCTTGCAAGAGCACACACATTGTGCCTTGGGTTCCACTATCACTTATAATAAAATATATTAGTGCTCCCAACACTCTTCTGGATTTTCGCTCCAGGCGGCATAAACATAGTGCTCCCAACACTCTTCTGGTTTTACAAGCTCACCAGGAAACTCATTGGTTTCGAAGATCACTAGTAAACTTGATGGTTTTTCAGAGCTCACCAACAATTCATTATAATGTGGTTTTTTCGAGCTCACCACAAACTCATATGACTGATGAACAATATGCAAGTTGTACATTACTTTATCTCTTTACTAGGCTGATTTGTATAGAGTTTAAGCATATATAAAATGATTACTCATTAAAGCATAATAGATATCAATACTTAAGAAATGCGATTAAGATAAATCTTTGTGACACATCATCTATCAATGTAATGGAGATTGATTATCTTGAAGGAAGCATTGTCTAAATGAGAGAGGTTATTCATTTAAGCTCTTTTCTCCTTTTCATTTTTCTCTCAGTTTTCTCAACCTTCTTCATTGACATTGCACTACCTTTATACTACTTTAGAAATTTCTTCTCAATGAAGATAGATGGATTTCATTGAATGTTGAATACCATTCTGAATTTTCTCCCGTTGAAAAGTTATCTTCTTGATAAACTTGTTCTAGCCAAAAAGCTTGTAGCATCATTCTTAAAGAAGATGGCTTTTCAGTTTTGGTAAACATCTGATGAAGAATTTCTGCATGAGTGACTCTTTTCATTCTTCTAGAAAGAAGCATATTAAACTTGAAGGGATATGGCCTTTGAGAGCTATTATCTTTGTTAGAGCAAAGACTATTTTCCTCTGAGTTTCTTTCCATTTTCAGCTAAGCTCAATTTGTCGGGTAGCTAATAAGATTTGATTGAAGTGAAAGTTTAACTAGAGAGTACAACCAACATTATCTAGTATAAGTAGCTTCTACTCGCTATGATGTGCCATAGAGATTCAGTTGTAATTTGTTTGAGAACTTTGTCTGATTAAATCTTAGGTTGTCTCTTATAAGTAAAGACAAATTGGCTTTAAGTAGATCTGTAAGATATAGTGGACAATGTCATCTATGTAAATTTGCTTGAGTTCTTTATAACATATTTTCTTCATCTTCTAGTTTGTCTGTTATAAGTAATAGATGATTGTGGAGGCACAGATGAAGTTCTTTTCTTACTATTCACTAGACGAAGTTCTTTCACTAGACTAAGTAGTTTTGTCCATTGTAAGTAATAGACAACTCTTATTAGCATGGACAAGGCTACTTCATGGCAGACAAATTGACTTTGTTTATTGATTTATTTGTAGAGAGTTATTGATGAATTTGCAAGGCACAGATGAATCCTATTTCCAGCGGTTCATTTGTTGGTTTATTTGCTGTAAGTAATAGATGAATTGTAAAGGCATAGATGAATCATCTTTTTAACAGTTCGTCTATTGGTTTGTCTATTGTATGTAGTAGATGAACTTGCAGGATAAGACAATAGACAAAGTAAGCACTTTGTCTTCTACTAGTAAGTTGCAGACAAGTTCCTTGTTTTCCTTTTGGTACATGATAGACTTTATATGAGAGACAAATACTTGATTAGTTCGACTTCATCGTTAGCTCTTCATTTGTTTGAGTTCAGCTCCATTTCATTTTTACTTTTGTGATCTGAATTCATCTTTGTGTTGTGGATAAATATTGTATATGAGCAATTTATTTAATTTTTTTGTGTGGAATGATTTGTCTGAATCTATTTGAGGTAGATGTTATCTGATACTGACTTTATCTGTAGAAGATTTATTTGATCACTCATTGAGTCTTGAACATCATATCTTCTGATATGCTTTGTGGCTTCTTTTCAAAGTTTCAGTACTATTTTTTCTGAGCGTTCTTGTCTTTTTTTGGTGTAGTGGATCTTGCTTACTGATGTATTCTCTGTATACGTTATCCACTATATTTGAATTGCTTTCCTATATATCATTTATATTTGTTTATAGAATGCTTGAGAACACAACTATCAGTACTACAAGTGTTCACTCATATGTTGTTGTTCATTATCAAAACTTGGTTGTTTGCCATATATACCATTTGGTTCAATAGTTAAAGGCACCAGAAGATTTGAAAGCCAAGTTTGAAGACACAAAAGCTACATCTGAAAGCTTTGGGGTAACTTCAGAGTATGTTTCAGATGGTGGAGACAAGCTTCAGAGGTGAACTTCAAGTCTAAGAATATCAAAAGTTAAGTTCAAAGTATAAAGAAGCCATCATAAGGCCTAAGAGCTAAGTCTAAAAGCTTTAGAGTAACTTCAGAGTATGCTTCAGATGGTGGACATAAGCTTTAGAGGTGAACTTCAAGTCTTAGGATCTCAAAAGTTAAGTTTATAATATAAAGAAGCCATCTAAAGATCTAACCGTCAAGTTTGAAAGCTTCAGAGTATGTTCAAATGAAGAATTTCATACTTTAAAAATCAAAAGGAACAATTAAAGTTTATTCAAAAGCAAGGAAGCCTCTTCAAAAGATGCTTCAGATGATGAACACAAGCTTTAGAAGAGAAAATGAAGTCGTTGGAAATGTTAGTTGCCAGAAGGAGCTTCAGAGCTTGAAACTAACTTCAGATGATCTGAAGTGCATCGCTGAAATGAAGTTCAAACCAAGCCAAAGTTTAGAAGATCTGAAAGAGACCTTTAGAAGCTTTGAAATTTAATGCAACAATGGTAATTAACAAAGCGCCCGACCTTCATATGTTCTAAAGTTTAACTTTAGATGTTCTGAAGCACAATTATAAGGCAAATTTCATTGAGTGTAGAAAACGTAATATGAAATAGTAAAAAAAAATCCAAAATCAAGAAGAGTGCAAGAGGCACAAGTGTATATGCCCCCTAGAGCTGAAATATAGAAGAGTGTAAGAGGCACTAATTTATGCCTCATAGAGTTGGAATCTAGAATAGTACAAGAGGCATTAGTCTATACCCCCTAGAGCTGGAATCTAAAAGAGTATAAGGGCATTACTATATATTCTATTATAGAGATAATAGAATTTAAGACACAAGGGGTGTGTTCTTGGAAGAATGGAGTAGAGAGGTTGTCCCAAACCATTAAACATCGTGCCATTATTTGTGGTTGGATTAATATTTGCACTTTACTTTTCATTATATATATTCAGTAGCAATTCATTTAAAATAGAGGGAGTTTAAATAACTAGGGTAAAGCTATTGGTTTAGAAGGTTAGGCAAAAACCCAAGAGGGAAGGCATGAATTGGTTAATAAAAATTTCTACTTAAACCCCTTGAAGGATCAAAGTCTCCTTTAACAATCTAATGAACATAATGTAAGCAATTAATAATCAAACAAAGATTTTTATAGTAGTTTGAGTCAACTACTCTACTCCACTCTTCTAAGCACTCTCCTCTAGTGACTTGGGTTTCGCTATCTCACTATAGCAGAAATACAACCAGTACACTTCTTGATTCTAATTGTAGGGTGTGTAAACATAATGAAGCCACTAGCTGTGAGACACACTCCAACAGCCTGTTTAGCTCTTGTTGAGTCTGGTTTCTAATACTAACTCAAGGCAATCAAAGAAATAAAAATAAAAAGAATAAATACACTTCGTAGAGTATTTCACTAAAAGCATAGGGTAAGGTTAATCATCTTGAATGCAAAATTAATTATTCTTCTCAGAAGTTATTGAAAGCCTCAATGAATGTAGTAGAAGTTTGTTGAATGAAGGCTTTGAGTTGCTATAACATCCCGCCCTCCTTGGGTTGTTACTCTATTTTACGCAATAAATCCATAGGATCATAATATGATTTTTCCACCTCCAGGGTGGGTTGCTTTGATATTTTTTTTAGTTGTCCTAATTTCTACAGAAAAATTGGACAGTCTCCCTTAAAAAAAGGGCTATCCACCTAAGTACAAACATTCATCACATATTATGATACATTTTTTTTATTATAATTCATAAAAGTAAGAAATTATATATTTCAATATTTCTCCACTCATCCACACAACATCCTTATAATTCCACAGGCTCCTCCAGGAACGTGACTGCATCATGATGACAATGAATCCACCACACCACCATACAATTTTTATTTCAAATACACCATACACCTCACACTATAATATTACATTGATATGACTATAAATTTTAATTATATATTATGAGACATAAATTAATTACAATTTCTATATACATAAGATGGAAATTTTCCAATTACCATATAACAAAAATATAAATTCAGCTATTATACTTTTTTACCATTCTTGCTTCTTTTGAACTTGACCTGTCAACTAAAAAAAATAAAACAAGGTTGAGTCTAAACAGACTCCATAAGTAGACTGCGTGCCAATCATTAATTCAACGAAAATCAACAAAATCTTATCCATACAAGTAAATAGGGATCCATAAGGTATCCCACACACCAATCCAAATAGATACATTTTCAAACTCAATGCAACATCTCAACAAGTTATAACATAAAGAATATAACATTAATAGCACATTATAAAGTAAATAATATGCTCTAGGATAATCACTTATCCCAAATCACACATATCTAAAATATATGCATATATTACAATTTATATTCATGGGATAACTATGATCCCTTAATTCAAACATCCATACACAAGAATAACAATAGCAATTATAAGTAGGGAATATCTTCTATCCCCTCCCAAACTATACATTAACATAAAATATCATAACTTTGTATTATATAACAATCAAAGACATGCACACATCATAGCATTTAGAGATTTTTACTAATCCCAATTCTCATACATATTCACATTGCATGCAATAAGAAATGGGATATTTACATTCCCATATAAGTTATATATATAATTATCAATTCATATATTCACATATAAGCACATTATCAAATCACTCAGGAGATAATCACTATCCCCACCCATAATCCACATCTCTTCAAACTTGACTTGTCGCCCCCATGTCAGAAAATCTTATATATATCACATGAATCTCATATCTTATTTAAATATACATATACATAAACAATTTTTATTAATATAATGAAGCATAATAATCAGATTTTTCAACCTAATGCTCTTATTGCATTTTACGTAATTTTTATTTTTGCACTACCATTATGCACCTACTTTACTATGGGAGGCACACCAAATCCAAAACAGTACCCTTTTACTTTGCAGTGTGTCGGGTCCATCCCAGCTAAAAGACTGTCAGGCCCACACAGTCATAATGCTATATATAGTGGCACCTCGCCCTTACAAGTCTTACAAGAGTACTACTTCATCACTAAATGTGTCTATATCAGTTACTCAGGTCAAATCAAAGAATACAAGCTATACAAGTCGATAACAGCCCCCGGCCACGCCGGCTGCCCAGACAACCGCCTCTTGGCTAACCATGCCACTCCCCGCCACATGGTAGATACATGTTGGCATCATGGCCATCATAAAATGAATACATGAGCCACATAGGGCTCTGTGCCAACTGGCACCAAAACCGACACTCTCAGGGTTAAAACATATATACAAAAATTCTAAAATAAATTCTTTATTTTATAATTTATCCATATAAATTTGATCTTAAAATTTTTCTATATGTTCCATATAGTATGAAAATTGTACGACCAAAATATCAGTTATAAATAATTTAAATTGAGTAAATAAAAAATAAGATACAAAAAATAAAATACAAATTATACACTAAATGTTACTGTTATTTCATCTAAAAATTTTTTCGTAAATGAAAACTAACATAATATAATTATTGTAAAAATTTGAGGACAAAATGACTTCATTTGATGGAATAAAAAATACAATACAAAAATCAACAAAAATTGGTAAAATGGGCAGCGGGCGAATTTTTGGGTATTTACTTCCCTGAATTTTTTGGACCTATTAATGTTAAAATTTTTCCACCAAAATTTTCAGATTTCTATTCCAAATTTATAAAATAGCTTCTAATTTTTATTTTTGCACAATCACATCATTTAATTATATTTTAATCAAAGTCAAAAGGGGTGCTTGATAAGCTTTAATTTCATTGTCCTGTTCACATGTGGCCTAATTCATGGCATCATAGCTCTTGATCTTGATGTCCCATTTACATGATCTTGGACATTTTAAAAAGCCCGCATATCCCTCTTCAATCCTCAATCAATAAATTATTTCAAAATATCCCTTAAATATGATTTAAACTTGCCTAAAGTTGGCTAAACCAACCTGTTCGTCTAGTGAGATAACACTACCTAACTTGAAATTATTTCAATGCCTCATTAATACATGGGCTTAACCTTGAGTAATTAGGGCTTAATTACACAACATCCTCTTAATGGAATTTCCACAAACAATTAGTAGACAGCTTGGTTATATCCAACTGTTATCATCATGTAATTGCTGAATTTAAGTTCCATCTACATTAATCATATCCTAAGTTAATTAAAAAAATAATTAATAATTAATTACACCAATTATAGCTCATTTCATCAATCAAAAAATTTTGTAAAACCCTAGCCTAATCTCATCCACATCATTCATTAAGATTTCACCCATACTTCAATTAAACAATCACCTATACATAATGAGGGAGTTATATTAATGAATTACTCACCTTTAATCTATTTTTTTCTTGATGGTTCCCACCTACAGCAGCTCCATCTTAAATTTTTGCAACCATAGTATACTTTAATTAAGGGGTTTTAAGATATAGTGGGTTGCAAACCTCATTTATGGGCATTC
>JAYJMB010082171.1:0-21691 GCA_036873735.1 Pouteria campechiana
GACAATATCACACTGGAGCCCCGGGTTGTTACAGTTGGTATCAGAGCCGACTCCCAACAGTCTGCGGGGGTGTGGCCGGTGAGTGACACTGGTGCTCAGTGAGGACACTGAGGTCCTTGAGGGGTGGATGGCGTGAGTGGCATCCCACATTGCCTGGGTGAGGGAGGGAGTCCTGGGCTATATTGTGAGGGCTTGGATGTGAAGGTGTGACCCGTTTTGGCGGAGCACGTGACGGGCCTGCGGGACAAAACCGTGCGGGTGTGTGCCCAAAGCGGACAATATCACACTAGAGCCCCGGATTGTTACAGTTGGTATCAGAGCCGACTCCCAACAGTCTGCGGGGGTGTGACCAGTGAATGACATTGGTGCTCAGTGTGGACACTGAGTTCCTTGAGGGGTGGATGGCATGAGTGGCATCCCACATCGCCTGGGTGAGGGAGGGAGTCCTGGGCTATATTGTGGGGGCTTGGATGTGAAGGTGTGACCCGTTTTGGCGGGGCACGTGACGGGCCTGCGGGACAAAACCGTGCGGGTGTGTGCCCAAAGCGGACAATATCATACTGGAGCCCCGGGTTGTTACAAAATTAAAAACGTGGTAATGATAATTTGGTGTTTTTAGGACATCTCTTCTCTCCAACTTCATATGTGGGATGCACTATTCATTGAGAGAAAACAAGTGTTGACATCTTCTCAGCCCAAAGTGACTAAGGATGTCCTTTTTGAGGTTACATCTAGGAACAGAGCCAGTGGAGACATAGGAAGGCTGGTAGCTCAGAGGATTAAAGCTTTTAGCTACAAACCAGGGCATCCGGCTTTGAACCGCTCCTCAGGAGACAGTCAATAGGCCCCTTTTAGGAGAAATTCATCCTTTCTGACTGCAGCATACAACGTTTTGTTGTGTTACACTCTCTAAGGATATAGCTCAGCTGGTAGAGTTTTGATTTTGCAATAGGGTAATTCTGAATTGTCTAGGTGATAATGATAGTGTCTTGTAATTGAAACCAGTGGCTTGGTGTTTCTTCCTAACAAGGAAAAAGGACCCCAATATGACAACGAAAGACTCTAGGGACGCAAAAATGAGCTGAACTTTAACACTATGTAATTTTGTTGTCTCACCTTCTTATTATCAAACAAGCCCAAGCTAATGCTGAAACTGCCCGACTTTTCTGATCATGATGTTTGCTCATTGTGTCAGTTCCCATTAAATTTTTTTTATCTGGAACTGGATAGGATTTAAATTTGGGCACTGCTCCAATTAGTTACTGGGCCGCATTTTCTTACTCATACAACCCACCAAGCTAACGCAAGTTTCGCTCCTTCCTGTCTTCCATCCTCAGATGGATGATGAGCAAGTATTACAGGTCTGACGCAATCCTTACTACTAATCCACAGGGATGATTTCCGCGACTACGCCAACGTCTGTTTTAAGGAGTTCGGGGACAGGGTGAAGCACTGGATCATCTTAAACGAGCCTTCGATTTACAGTGTTGGGGGATATGCATCAGGCTTTTTAGCTCCTGGACGGTGTTCTCCTGGAGGTATTGCTAATTGCAGTGCAGGAAATTCAGGAACTGAGCCTTACATCGTCGGCCACAACATGTTGTTGGCTCATGCAGCTGTGGCGAAATTATACAAGGAACAATACCAGGTAAGCTCTCTCAAGAGAGGCTGTGCTGAAGATCTGAAAACAGTGTCCCTTTTGTGTAGGAATTCATCATAGTAGTAGGATTAGTATTGAGTTTCAGATCTCATAATGTTGTTGGGATTGAATTATCATAACAGGCATCTCAAAAGGGCGTAATCGGAATATCACTGGCATCCACCTGGATGGTCCCATTTTCTGCGTCCAAGGAGAACGGCGATGCGGCTCAAAGGGCTGTTGATTTCACGGTAGGCTGGTAAGTCTTGTCGAATTAATTCCCGTTCCTATTTTCTACTCTTTTTAAAAATTATTTTCAGAGCTTTTTCAAAAAGATTGGCATTCCTTATTTCTATTCAGAAACGTACGAATAGTTCCTTGATGTTGGGCGATTGAATCCTCACCTTGGAAGACAAAGGATTGATATTGGTGCGATCTGATCCATCATTGGGGATCAACCCTGAACCTGATCCCCTTGAATCTGCTGTGTCATTCCTTTTTCAGATATACATAATGGGGGGCTTCGCCAAATCAATTTGACAAAACCCCGAATCAGATCATTTGCCCTTAACTTCAAAAAAGGGAGCATGAACCTCTTCTACAGAACCATTTTGGTCTTGTGCCCAATTGAATACTAAACAAGGCCGAACTAATTGAATAGCTGTGTGATAAATTCCTTGAATTGGTTTTCCATTTCTATAAAGAAGATACTTAACAACTTGTAGTTGCAAATTATTCCTTTCCTGCAACAAATCATGGGGAAAAGCGCTAATAAATTGATCCCATCAGCTATTTAATGTATGACTGTGGGTGAACCTAAACAAAATACATTTTCTATACCAACAAGTTTTACCAATAATTTCAAATATATTTTTTCAAAGATAACAAATATGCCCATATATTTAAAAAACCTTTTTCAGATCCGACAAAAATGTACAACAAATATATCAAGGCAGATGTTATTTCATTTACTTGGCTGATATCGTCTTTATCCTGCAAACATAATTTTCTAAGAGCGAGTTTTGATAGTATGCATGTACTAGAGAGTGTATTAAAATACATAATAATGTAAGCAAAACACGGGATAATTCAACAAAACAAGCTTTTTCGATAGAAATGTAAGAATGATGATTTAAAAAATGTGTAATAACGAACAAATAAAATTATTAGAAGTAGCTATCGTATCAAATCAAGGAAAAGATGTCGCAAATACACCACTTGTTAAATACAACCCTTATCCAAACACACCAAAAGTATTTTCAGAGAAAATTTTCATTTATTTATATTCAAACTTCCATTCATGTTATAGTTGTCCATATATGGCTTGTAGACGAAAACGTTCACAGACAAGTGACACGGCTCACTTGATGCAACTAGTACTGCATTGGACAGAAATGTGTTATATGCTATTGTATTTATGATACTCCAAGAACTTAATTTTGAAACACTGGATTATCACATGAGCTAATTTCTTTTGTCGTTGGTATGTGCAGGTTTTTGCATCCCTTGACATATGGCGATTACCCACAAAGCATGAGGTCCAACGTCGGAAACCGACTCTTAAAATTCACCAAAAACCAAGCTGAGATGGTGAAAGGATCATTTGATTTCATTGGAATAAATTACTACACTGCAAATTACGCAGCTCATGTCCCTTACTCAAACAACATTCCTCCCAGCTATAACACCGACGCGCGTGCCAATCTCACCAGTAAATTCCTTCTACTCACCATTGCATGCAATTTTCCTCACTTATTTCTCCCACGAGTATCAGGAAATTTGCATTACGAAGTTTTATGGTATTTGGCACAACCAAAAGACGGGCGATTTTCTATTTACATGCCTAAATGTGTGTTTTTCTGTGACAGCCGAGCGTGGAGGAATTCCCATTGGGGAGAGGGTATGTCCATTGGATCTATGTATGCGCATTAATTTATTAACGAAAGGAAAAGTCGTGCTGAGTGATTGCGGTTAAATAGGGGTTGCGTTCATATTCGTATGGCCAATTGCGTATATTTGTGTGCTGATGATCGGTGGTTGAATCGCATTGCAGGCGGCTTCAACATGGTTATACTTCTACCCACGAGGCATACGAGATGTTTTGGTCTACATCAAGGAACGATACAACGATCCTGCCATTTACATTACTGAGAATGGTAAGATGAGATGGTTTTTCACTCTCTAACCTTCATCGCATGGTTCCGACGGCAACTCTGCTATCCCACGAGTGCAAATGTGCTACTCATGATCTAACCAAGGTCAAATCTTTACTGGCTCACGAGAATATACCGTAATAATACGATGCTGTATGGCAGGGGTGGACGAATACAATAATGCTACATTAACGCTGGAAGAAGCCTTGCAAGACCACATGAGAATCCGCTACCATCGCAAGCATCTCTCGTTCCTCCACAGAGCCATCAGGTATGCCTGCCTCTTTTTTTTTTTTTTTTTTTTTTGTCGTTGGTTTTTTTTTTTCCTTTAACTGAGGCCATGCATGGTGATTGGACATCCAATTTCGTATAAAACTAAATTACTGATTTTTAATTTCTAATTGAGTGGTGAGATAAATGCATGATTGCAGGAAGGATGGCGTGGATGTGAGGGGCTACTTTGCATGGTCGCTCTTGGATGATTTTGAATGGTCAGATGGCTACACGGTTCGTTTTGGCATCAATTACGTGGACTTCAAAAATGGCCTCAAGAGATACCCAAAGCACTCTGCCATTTGGTTCCGAAACTTTCTCAAGGCATAGGGATCTCCTTACGGACTGTCTGTGTCTTTCAATTGATTTATGCAAGTTGGCAATTAGCCGAATGAGTGTCATTTAGAGATATTACAAGTTTGAACTATTTAAATTTATTTCGGAGATTTTATAATTGGTCCATTAATTGGTTCCTAAATCTTAGTAGAAAGTTTTTTATTCATGTAAATAATGAAAAGTTTTTTTTTTTTTTTTTTTTGCAGAATTACTCTTAAGTACTCTGTATCAAGTTCAAAGGCTTATGATTTCCCTCACGTAAACCTATCTCATAATATTATCTGGTGACATAGCATTTTTGTATTATAGATAGGTTTGAAGGAACAACCGCTTGGCCATTTGAGAGAGGAAGTTATTCTCTAATTAAAGAAAAAATTACTAGAAAAAGGTGAAAAAAAAGTTGACGGGGCAAAACGGAATGCTTAAGAAGATGTAAGAAATGTTTGCAGCAATAATTGCTAATTAGTTCAACAATGTTATAACAGGAGTTGGTCAGAATTCTCATCTCAGAATAGTAATGGCCGAACTAACAGTAAGGAACCAACCACAAAGAATCCGTCAACATACACTCAAGTTTGTGAATTTTGACCATTGAACTTGTAGGGCTTTTTTTGAGCTCTACCAAATTCTAATTAAGAGGAACTGTCACCAGGTAGTTGAATTCTTGGGGCTTTTTTTTTTTTTTTTTGAAACTGTCACTGGCATTTTACGATTTTAGGGGCATGCTTAATGTGGTGGTACTTATGTTTTTACTAACCCACGAAGGAAGAAAAAGCTACGAAATTTTTAAATAGGATCTTTACATAAAGCATGAATCAACTCAATTTTTAGATTTCTTGGATAATTTAATAAGAATAGACGATCTAACAAAGAGACAGTAAACTATTTTTCATTTCGCTTCACCTAATTTCCTCCCCCTAATCACATGATTGCATAGATAGGCATGATTCTGGTGATGGTTGTGGCCATCCACTTTCGACCTACTTTAAACTAAATTGCTGGCAGCGAGGCACAACCCATTTCTATTTTACAGTTGACCATTGGGTTGGTGCAGGCTCCGCAACCATCAACACTTACGAAATAATTCAAATGTTTATATTAGCCCATCTAAATAAAAGCAATATTAGTATGTCCCATATGTTAGGATAAATTACCCATTTTGTGTAAATTAAATAGGCAATCACAAATCTAATCAACATAAATTAATTAAATATTTTTTATATGAAAAAACCCTCAATGTAAAGGAAAAAACCATGATATTCAGTCAAGTCAAAAACTTCTACTATAGAAATCACAAAATATATTCTTCCCTGCTAAAAATTAGAGGATTTTAATATCATCACAAAGATGAATTTCAACAAACTCAAAATGCAAATAGTAAAGATGAATCACACCTTGCTTTGATAAGAGATGCAAAAACCGGAAGCCTTGTAGAAAACCTCAACTGCACGTTTCAAAACCGAACGCATGGAAAAAATACATGGGAGGAAAAAATACCGCCCAACACTATAAAAGCTAGTTAGCAAAAGCATTAAAATGTTTCTTCTTCCAAGGCACATTAATATGGCTTTTGTGGTGTCAATGAGTGCTTTTTAATTTTTGGCAAACTACGCAACAAATGAGACAAAAACCCTTTTGGTGATAAAAAGCTCTTTTAGGCTCCTCAAACACAAGGGCAAATAGTGAATTTGCAAATTACCAAGTGCCCTAGATATTTTACCATAAAAAAATATCATTAGAGATATTTAAAATTGTGTACTTTGAAATTCTTTTTTAAAAAACAATTCCATTGAAATAATGTTGGTTTTCTTTAATTTTTAATCTTTTCATACGTGTGACAAAGTAACACATGGGTTCTTAATATAAAATAAAACTTAACCTTTTCTAAACTGAAGCTCTTTGTTTTTTAGCAAAATTTGTTTTTTTTTTTTTTTTTTTTTAGCACCAGAGGATTCTGATTCATAAGACTGATGTTGTTGTCGCCAACAGAAGATTAATTGTTACATATATCACTTGCAATTCGTAAATCGATTCTCCTAAACCTAAGCTTTTTGAATGTGCCATCAGCAAATTACAAGTGTGAACTCATTAAAACAACTAACGCATCAATCAAATGATTCAATCGAGCAATTGCAGCCATATGCCGCTATCCAAATCAAATGATTCAATCTGTCGAAACCAACCAATTCAATCTAGCAATTTCAGCCACATGCCATTGTGGAAATCAAAACATGGACGTTTGCCAACCTTATCATATCCGGCTGATAAGGGATGTGTGGCTGATCCACGTTAGGCTGGGAAGCACCGGAGTACAGAGATGACGTTGCTCGGAAAGTAATAATGATGACGAAAAGAAAAATATCATTGTCCGTTTATGCAAATGATGGAAAGAGGTGGAAAAAAAGTGAAAAAATGAAAGAAATTATGCGATATAGTTAAGGATAATAATTAGAAACCAAATAAAGATAAAATAATAAGCTTTTTTATAAAAAGATGAGAAATGATAATTGACAATAGATATAATAATAAGAAAAAAATAAGATTATTAGATAATTAAGATGTAAAATCACATCAATAGATATGCAATACTCAACACCAAACGGAGCCTAAACATACAAATTTTCAAAATGCAACTTTTCATTTTCCTTTCCCGACCTAATCTCGGAAAGATGGCAGGAGCATGTATCAAGTGGCTTCGAATCAACGACCTCAAACAGAAAAGCCCATATTACAAATTAAGTTTTCGTAAATAATTCTATCCTTTGGTTACATTCAAAATAATTTAAAAAAATGTAAAATCATTTCATTTATTTTCTTTTGAAAAACCCAAAGTTTTCCCATCCATCCTGGATAAAACCCATGAGGCACGGTTAAGACTAATTTTCTCAACCAACCCAATCAACGGGATTTCAGATGCTCGGAATGAATCATTTTCTTCTTCTTTTATTATTTTTTTAAATTTTCTTTTAATTATAGTTTGTAGGCTTTTTGGGCTGTCAATTCAGCACGTTGCGATTTTCATTTTGGACCTATTGAAAGCTATTTTGGCTGGTTGGTTTGTCTGCCGATTTTGGTGGCCGTTGTTTGGATGGTGGGCTAATCTGGCATCATAATAGCAAGTTGGCTGTATTTGTATTTGTTTGGCATGCTTTCTTTTAATCTTAATACCTTAAGTGAAAGGCTTCTATCATATTTCCTTAATTACGAAATCTTTTGTTTTTATTTTATTATATTCTTATTTTGTTTTTGGCAGCATAATGGCAACTTGGCTGTATTTGTAATTGTTTGGCATGCTTTCTAGGTGAAAGGCTTCAAATGGGTGAATGTTTCTACATCGTAGGCCCCTTCCTATTGTATCTCCTTTCCTTAGTTAAGAAATTTTTTTATTTTTATTTTGTTTTTATTTCACTATCTTTGGTGGCATTTCTTTTTGCATTATTTTTCTATTTTCTCTCAAAATCAAATCAAATGAAATCTAAAGAAGGGGCTTGAGAATAAGCCTTGGGCTGTGAAAGGAGACGCAGCGGGTGAAGTTGGAAGCGTGTCAGTGGCATTTGCGTAATATTTCAGCAATTACAAGGGCATTTTAAAAATGGCAGGTACTTAGGGAGGTCAAGCGTGTTGGTGAGGGCGTCAGAAAAATGGCGCTTGGCATGGCAGGCCTGCACTCTCTCTTCTTCTTCCTAACCGTCTCCTTCCTCTCACGTGCCACCGGCACTCCGGCACGCAACACCTCCGTCCAGATGAATCGGAGCAGCTTCCCTCCCGGTTTCATCTTCGGCACTGCGTCCGCAGCTTACCAGGTTCGGTTCCTACCCACAGCCTCCACCGATCTAGAAATTTCGAGACTGTTCTAGTGGCTTCCATGCTCACCGGAACTTCGTTCTTTTTAAAAAGTACGAAGGAGCAGCTAAGCTAGGTGGCAAAGGCCCGAGCGTCTGGGACACCTACACCCACTTGCATCCAGGTTCTCTCTCTCTCTCTCTCTCTCTCTCTCTCTCTCTCTCTCCTCTCTCTCTCTCTCTACACACCCACCTAAAGAACTTTTTTCTCGTCACGTGAGTCTAAAGAACGTTTTTCTCGTCACGTGAGTTTCTTCGCAACAGACAAATAATCACAACATAAATAATACATATCTCTGATTATTTTGTAAAATTTTATTTTGATATTTTGGATCTCGTTGCTGACTTTTGTTAATGGGTAATTAGTCAATGCATGTGAGTGCACCATGCCACCATCTGTTTTTTCATTTTTCTTTTTTCGAAACTATAATGCTTTGACAACATCCGAATCATCCATCATGCGTAAAATGAATTATTCAGGTAATTTATTGAAGATTATTTAATTTGGTAATACCTGTAAGCTTTAGCATTTAAAAAATTAGTTTTAGATAATTTTGTAAGTTTGCATTTACTGTGACTGATTTAAATCTTTAATGAAGATCATTTTTTGAGATAATAAAAATGCATATGAGATTAAGTCGGATGAATGGTTTCGATGTTACCAAAACGTTATAATTTGGAAAAAAATGAAAATGGTACACAGGTACTTTGAATAATTACCCTTTGTTAATTCGCCTCGATTGAATGCACTGCCCGTCCGATGCTTCGTATACACGAGCGGTCGACGTTCCGCTGTGTTTTTGGGACCCTCCGATATATGCGTGTGGTCCAACGATGTGACGGTGACACCGTGTATGCTTACCGACAGATGCAAACCGGCATTGTCTGCCGGCGATCCAAGCGGAGGCGAATTTCAGGACCATTGCCATACTCGTGATTCACGGCGGTACACTTGGTCATTGAGACGGCTGTCGTTGAATGACCGACGCGGACTAGTTACAAAAGACGAAGTCTTCGCTGCCCATAACATTTGTTCCTATGATCTCAAGACTTAAAATTGAAAATGAGATAAATAAATTCAAAGAGCTCTACTCTAAAGTAAAAATAATTGATGGGAGATGAATATCGGTTGTTCTGGTTTTATAGGCATGTTACATTGAAATACCCTTTGAGGAGTCAAAACCATCGCAGTAGGGTTAGTTACCATGTTTGACAGCATTTGATACCAAAAAGCTTGGGCTATTGGCCCAAAAATTCTGAGCATTAGTGCATTGATAAGGATAAGGATAAAATCGTTTATCTTTACCCTTGTCATACACATAACATTAATGTTAAGGTTTTGTTTGGATGCATTAGTAATCCAAGTGTAGTAGCAATATACTCTTCCCTGGCATAAAATAGCATCTTAACTATTATAATAAACTCTACTCTTTTATTATTATTTATATTTTTAATTAAAAATCTTATATTATTGATGTGATTCTTGCTCTACTTTTTTAATACACCACTTGCACTCTGCTTCTTGCACTCTGCTTTTCTAATACACCATTTACTATACTAATGCACTCTATCCAAATGAAGCCTAAAAGATCATACATTACTTGCGAATTTGGACCCTTAAACGCTCTCATCCAACGTTTTCACGGAACATCCACCAAACTTTATTTTCGTTTTGAAATTGCTCTTTTCCCATTGGATGGTCGTCCACGTTGTACTTGGATTGGCGTAATAAGGCTTAAAAATTACCTCACATGGGGTTTTGTTGAACGAGTACAAACCAAATTCAATGTTATCCGTTCAAAGCTTAAAAATCTTTTATTTCTAATTGAAGTCATAACAATACACTTTTTCCAGTAAAGGGCGACGTTTCGGCCGTCTACTTTATGGATGTTGGCCGGATGGTCGTCCTCTTCTCTCTCCTTAGGGAAGGCTTTACTTACTTTAGCAATAATTTAAATCCAGCCTCTAAACGACCCCTTTTAGAAGTCAAAACACTGACATTAGAGTTAGTTACCATGTTTGGCAGCATTTGATATCAAAGAACTTGGGCTACTTGCCCAAAAGTCCCCGAGTATTAGTACGTTGATAAGGATATGGATAGAATAGTTCTTCCTTACCCTTGTCTTAGATGTAACATTAACTAGTGGTGTAAATAAGGTTAGGTTCAACTCAAAAATGGGTTGGTTTGGGTTGAGAATTATGAAACCTAAGCTATAAAAATAAGGTTGAACCCAACCCAATTTCTAATATAAGGTTGGAGTGGGTTAAGGGTTTAGCAACACAAATTTAACCTGATCCAATCATATATATACCTTTTCTTTTATATTTCTCTATTTTATAGCTTTAACCCTTTGTTCTTTCTCCATGCTATATACATATAACTTAAATTATGCTATATAACTATAATTTGAAATAAAATTTTAAAATTAATTATTATAATGAAAATATTAATAGTAGATTGACTTTTCCTTTTTCTAACAAAAAATTCCTGAATACATTTTGTTATTATCTACTAAATGTTAGTTTATTTTTATGATTGAAGTTGGTTCAATGGTTGAAATAAGGAGTCTTAGTTAAATATAAATTTTATTTTTCCTTTTTAGATTATGAATCTTGATAATTTAATCATGCTTCTTTTTAGAATGACATAGTTGATTTAAATGAGTTGTTTTATATCAGAACATGAATTTTTTTTACACAAATAATATTTCAATAACATTGAAACTAAAATTTTTATTTTAGTCAACATAAAATATTTATTCAAAATAAAAAATTAATAAAGTTCAAGATATTCATTTAATTTTTTATTCATAATAGTTAATCCAAATTCAACTTAAAACTGACCCTATATTCCTAGGATCGATTTAGATTTGGGCTGAAATTTAAAAAATAGGGCTAAAGATAGAGTTAAGTTGAGTTGAACTTTTACAAATAAGATTAGGATTGACTTGACCGAGTCAACTAGACCTAATTTACACCCCTAAGATTAACATTAAGACTTTGTTTGGATGCATTAATAATATAAATACATTAGCAATATATAATTTTCTATACACCTTTTAAGACTAATATGACATCTTAACTATCTTAATAAGTGATATTTTTCTTAGTTATTATTTATATTTTTAATTATGTCTCCTTATTTTTCATTAAAAATCTTATATTACTAATGTCATTCTTCCTCCAATTTTCTAATATACTCTCTTTCCTAATGCACTCTATAAAACCAAAGCCTAATAAATTAGACACATTACCTGCATGGGTTGTAAATATTTTAACCAGAAATGTGCTAATCTCTTTAGAGTATTGGTTTCAAATTTTGGATAGTTGGTTGCTTTCATCCAAATTTTTCATGGAACGTTCGCCAGACTTCTTTCTAGTTTTCAAAATTTCTCTCTTTCCATTTGATGATCATCAAAGTTGTACCTAGGCTTGCATGGATTGGTGTAATAAGCCTATTAAATATATTTATACTTTTTTACCCTAATTTTGTTTAATAGAGTCAAGGATTCCAGTAAATTAGTTATTGATTTACAAAATCCTCCTTGATTGTAGGTAATATAGTTTAGAAGATATGGTTTTCATTTTTGATACGGTTTCCATTTGTAATTATCTTTCCTATTTTATCTCTATATTCAAACTTTACTCTATTTTTTATACATCTATATAAATGGAAAATTCCACCCTATAGAAGTGTGGTGGTTTTACAAATATTCTTATGATATCAATGCCTTTTTTGGATTAAACCTCCTCGATCACCTCATGGTTGATTCTTCCTTGTCCTTCAATACCATATTGACATGGTTACTATTAAACTCTCCTCCACAAATTATCTTTTTTCCCTCTTCTTCTTTGTCAGAATCTCCTTAGCCATGTTGATGGTTCCTTTATTGCACCTCCAATCACTATCGCCTTTGATTCTTCTCCTTCTCAATCAAATCATAAATATGTGGAATAGCAACTTCAAGATCAATGCCTTCTCAGTCTCCTCTTCTCTTCGTTGACTAAAGAAGCCATGACCAAAGTCCTTAGTCTCACTATCGCTCATGATGTCTGGCTTGCTTTGGAAAATTCTTTCAACTATATTTCCAAGACTCGTGAACTTCGCATCAAAGATGACTTGCAACTTATCAAATGTGGCACCTAAAGTGTCATTGAATATTATTGTTCATTTAAGGCTTTATGTGATTAACTCACTGCAATGGGTCGCTCGGTTGATGATACAGATGAAATTTTCTAGTATCTCAAAGGATTGGGCGTTGACTTTGCTAATTTTTCTACTGCCCAAATGTCTCTCACCCCATTATTAACTTTCAAAGACTTAGTTTCCAAAACTAAAAGCTTTGAGATTTTCTAGAAGTCACTCGGCTCCTCCTTCCCTGTTTCCTCTGCTGCCTTTACTGCCACCAAAGGCCTTTTCCTCCATGTCGGAGTGGTAGTTCCTCCAAGTCCCACCATTCTCGCGACGACTACAATGGACTTTGTGCCCTATCATGGTAAGGACTGCATAATAATGGAAAATAGTACTTCTCTTCCTATTACACGCACTAGCACGCTCTCTCCCTCTTCCAATTTTAAACTTTTGGACGTTCTTGTTGTTCCTCATCTTACTAAAAACTTGTTGTCCATAACTAAAATGACCTCTGACTTTCCTCTCTCTGTCACTTTTTCTCATGATAATTTTGTTGTACAGAATCGAGTAACAGGAATGACGGTGGCAAAAAGGTAAACGAGAAGGTGGTCTTTATGTGCTAGAACTTGGTAACTTTGCATTTGTCTCTATCCTTAGAAGTAAGAATTACATGCTTCTTTTGAATTATGGCATGATCGCCTAAGTCATATAAATCACTCGATTTTATCTCTTTTGAATAAAAAAGGACAATAATTTCTTACTTATTTTTTGCCTAATTCATCTCTTTGCTATACTTGTCAACTCGCTAAGAGTTGTCGTTTGCCTTTTTCCCCGAAAACTACTCGATTTAATGTTGTTTTAGGTCTCATCCACATCGATATTTGGGGTCCCACTCCTGTCAAATATAATTTAGAATTTACCTATTATGTGTTATTTATCAATGATTACTCTCAATTTACTTGGCTTTATACCATGAAATTAAAATATAATTTTTTTGATATTTTCCTCCAATTTCAAAAATTGGTTGAAAATCAACACTTCCCCAAAATCAAGATTTTTCAAAGTGATGATGGCGCCGAATTTACAAGCAATTATTTTCAATCTCCTCTTTGACAATTTGGCATCCACCACCAAATGTCTTGCTTTGACACTCTTTCCCAAGATAGTAGAGCTAAGCGCAAATGTCATCATGTGATGAAAACTAGCTTTGCTCTCCTCTTTCACTCCCATGTTCCTCCTCGCCATTGGGTTGATGCTTTCAACACAACAACCTACATTATCAATCAACTGGCTATGCCTATTCTTGGTGGTCTTTCACCTTTTGAAGTTTTATTTGGTAAGTCTCTTAATTATGAGAATTTCCGTCCCTTTGGTTGTCATGTTTACCCATACTTATGCGATTACCCAACTCACAAATTTTCTCCGCTAACTTACTGTGTATTTTCCTTGGTTATAGTTCCTCACATAAAGGCTTCCATTATTTTGACAAATGAGAATTTTTTCGCGTTTTCAAATACTTCCAATGTCACTTCTATTACTAACATTAATTTTTTAATTTTTTTTGAACCCAACTCCCTTGAACGATCTCCTAGCATATCTTCTTCTACTACTACACAGGTCCCTACTACTACTCCTTGTCATTTTTGTGCAAATGACTCTGCTATTGAGCCCTTATAGGTTTCTTCTTCTGCTACAGAGTCAACGTCTCCATCAGCTGTGGTCTTGCTGACACCTACATCTGCTACGGACTTGGTCCCTTCTGTAGCTTCCATGGACCCGATTCATGTCACAACTTCATCAGCTCCTTCTATCTCTCATCCCATGATTACTTGTGCCAAATCCAAAATTTTGAAGAGACAGCATCCCATTGGTCTTAGCTTTGTGTAGTCTTCCACATTGATCCATGCACCGCTTGCCACCTCTGAACCTAAGGGATTTAAATCAGCTGCCAAAAACCCAACTTGGCTTGCTGCCATGGATGATGAGATGAAGGCGCTTTATACAAATTATACTTGGGATCTTGTTCCTCGACCCTCTAATACTAATATTTTTGGTTCCAAATGGGTTTTTCAGACTAAATTTCTTTTTGATGGATCCATTGAGCGCTTAAAAGTGCGCCTTATTAGAAAGGGCTACATTCAACTTTTTGATTTTGATTACACGGACACCTTCAGCCCTATGGTCAAAGCCTCCATAAATTGTGTTTTCCTCTCTCTCGCTGTGTCTCACAAGTGAACCTTACATCAACTTGACGTCAAAAATGCCTTTCTCAATGGCATTTTTCATGAAACTGTTTATATGGAGCAACCCCCGGGCTATGTTGATCCTTGCCATCCCCTTCATGTTTGCAAATTAGAGAAGGCCCTCTACGGCTTGAAACAAGCACTCTATGCTTGGTTTTAACGCTTTAATTCATTTCTTCTAAGTTTTTGTTTCTTTTGCAGCCATGCAAATACTTCTTTATTTGTCTTTAATAGGCAAGATTATCTTATTTATCTCCTCCTCTATGTTGACGACATCATACTCATTAAGAATAACTCTACTCTCCTCAACCAATTTATCTCCCAATTGCACTTTGAATTAGCCATCAAGGACTTAGGCACGTTAAATTATTTTCTTGGATTCGAGGCATCTTACATCCCATACGGTTTTTTCCTCAGCCAAGTTAAATAAACTACTAATGTCTCGGCCCATGATCAACTGCTAGATAGCAAATCAGTTACTACTCCCATAACTGTCTCTCAATGACTCTCCTTTGAAGGTACTCCATTTGCAGATCTGACTCTCTATCGCTCCTTAATGGGTGCCTTGCAGTATTTAACGATCACACATCCTAATCTTGCCCATTCAGTTGACTCTGTAAGTCAGTTTCTTCATATGCTTACTGATGTTCACTTTCAAGCAGTCAAATGAATCCTTCGCTATGTTAAAGGCATACTTTATTTTGGCTTCAAGTTCACTTTATCCTCTTCATTAGGCTTAGTTGCATACTCAGATGCTGGTCGGGTTGGCTGCCCAGACACTAGACGCTCCACCTCTGGCTACTCAGTTTTTCTTGACAATAATCTTATCTCTGGAGTGCAAAGAAATAACTAACGGTTTCTTGTTCAAGCTGCGAATCTAATTACCATGCTCTCGCCCTTACTGCTGTTGATGTTTTATAGCTCACTAATCTCTTACAAGATCTTCGGGTTATTTTAACTCATCAGCCTCTTCTTCTTTGTAACAACAAGAGTGCAATTTTTTTTAGCTCCAATTCATGGTCCACAAGCGCGCCAAGCACATCAACCTTGATTATCATTTTCTCCGTGAGCTCATTATTGCTGGCACTCTTCGTCTTCAGTATATTCCATCTCACTTACAACTAGCTGACATCTTCACCAAGAGTGTGTCATGGGATCTTTATGTCTTCTTTTGATCTAAGCTACGAGTTTGTATTAATCCCACTCTTAGCTTGTGGGGGGTTGTCAAGGATTCTAGTAAATCAGTTATTGATTTATGAAATCCTCTTTGATTGTAAGTGATATAGTTTAGGAGATACGGTTTTCATTTTTGATACGATTTCCATTTATAATCTTTTTTTATTTTATCTCTGTATTCAAACTCTACTTGTTTTGCATGTGTCTATATAAATGGAAAACTCTGGAAAACTCCACCCCATAGAAGTGTGGTGGTTTACAAATATTTTTTTATAACATGTTCACCTTCTTCCTCTTCACTATTGAGATAAGCATCTGTTGATGTACAAGTCTCTTTTTTCTCCCTTCAACCTAGTATTTCTCCTACTCATCATTCTACTTTTTTTTTAAATTTCAAACCTCTATCTTTTTATGCCATTATATTACTCATATTATATTTTTGCTTTTATGTAGTTTTTATATCTTTTTATATTTACTTTTTATCAATCCAAGAAGACTCTTAGGTGCTTTGGGATATGCCATGTAAAAGCATCCTTTTTCTCCAATAGAATTTTTAATTATCTTTAATAATTTTATTTTTCATTATTACTCATATTTTTAATCATTTCATAACAATTCTATATGTTTAATAATGATTGGTAACAATGATGAAAGTGTATTTTACATGCAAGTCGTAGATGGATGCAACATATATAGTTTACCTCAACTTCCGTAATAATTTTATTTTTGTCCATTATTATTTAGAATTTATTTTAATATTATTCAAATAACATTATTTCTTATATTACTAAAATAATCAATTCTTATTTTAGTTTGCATTTCCAATATCTAAACACACGCTCAAAATAATATCATGATGATATGAGGGATGTTAGCCGAAAATGCTTTGGGTCTATTAGGATAGTGTGATAAAAAGGTTATGCATAGAAAGAGAGGTAATAGAAAAGTCTAGTAGTTGAAAGTAGGGTAGTTAATTGTTAAAGTTAATTAAAATGTCAAATCTTCATCAAAAGACGCATGGAGGGTGGTTATTACAGGCCCATCATACTACATGTCACTATCCAAATAGAGCCTTAAATGAAAATTAGGGTGTGATATCCCTTCCCACTATGATTTCTGGTAGGTAATCCACTTGTCCAACTTCTCTTCCGTGCCTTTCAGCATAATGCCAAGCAACCACAGCCTGTTTCTGTGTCGCGTTTGAATGTCTTGGAATCTTTTGAAAATGAAAACACAAAAGTAAGCAGATTGTCGATGGTTTTGTTTCTGCTCGACCTTTGTAGCCCACCAGTGCAGTCTGTGTAGTTTCCTTTTTGAGTCGAAGGTCCTTCCCTGGGTTCTACAGGTAATTTCTCTAAGGCAGTCTATCGAAGGAATTTTCAGAATCTTACCAGTGCGAGAGGTTTTTTGCATTTATCTGTGCCAGAACTGGCAAACCCAAATACATCTTTAACGAGAGAAACTGTTGCGCATGAGGTGGTCACCTTTTTATTGCACCATTGATGAGATGTATTTTTCTTTTCCTCTTTCAATTTCATTTCAGAGAGGATTAAAGACAGAAGCAATGGAGATGTAGCTGTTGATTCCTATCACTATTACAAGGTCGGTTGCCCCTCGAAACTCTCTCTTCTGCTTTTTGACTAACGAGAAGAAGCTGCAGGAAGATGTAAAGATTATGAAGGAAATGGGGATGGATGCTTACAGATTCTCCATCTCCTGGCCCCGAATTTTGCCATGTAAGATAAAACACTACTGTATTACTTTAGATGTATTTTGTTACTCTCGCAAGTTATCTCATCTTGCTCAAGCAATCAACATTTCCATGATAAATAGTGGTAGCACCATTGCTAAAGTTTTTATTGTTAAAAGAAATTAAGATTATAACTCTAGTCAATGTGAAATATTGTTTACTTTGACCCATCAAATCCAATTTTCTAACTTAAAAGGCGTCTTACAGTGATTTGTCATAGTTTACATATGAACTCCTAATTTGAAATTATATTAGTTTTGAAGTCATATTAGCTAAGTTGGTTAGAGAGTTGGTTTTAAAATCAATATGATTTAAGATTAAGAATTCAAATAAGAATTGTTATGAGTCATTGCACCTTTAAGTTAAAGAGTTAACCCAAAAGGATAAAACCGTGTGGACTTTGTGCTAGTAGGATCTAGGAGACTCAAGTGGACAATAATTCATATTAGCTAGAGCTATGAGTATTGCAAATGATATTAGAGTCACTCTACTTTCTTATCGGTGTTACATTCCGGGTTTACATTGGACGTGTGGTGAAAAAAATACTCAATCATTGTAACCTGCATGCTAGTAGGATCTTGGGGGCCATTGCATCATAACAAAAGACTGTTTTCAGATTAGATGTGAATGTTATAACACTTATTATATAGCATATGTACAAATTTTACTAAAACTATCAAGGGTGCCTTGAATTCGTGCCTGAGAATCAAATCCTCAAGGTGATCATTTACATCCCAATTGAGGGCCACTTATTGAAGTGGAGTCTCGTCGTTGTCCAAAAAAGTCGTCCGTTGAGAGCATATCTAAAAAGGCTGTAATTCTTGAAAAAAGACAAAGCAGGTTTAAAAATAAGAAATCAGATGTCCCTATCATGTGGGTCACTAAACTACATAATAAGTAGTCCTTAAAAGTAGAGAAACATCTTTTGTGGACACGATGAAAACCAGGATGACTTTTATGATGATAAAATATCTTGTAAGTGTGGCCCGCCTGATTGAACGTACAGATGATAAATGTGGGTATTTGACTGGAGTTATTTTAATATGACCTGATTGGTCAAGGTATAGACGATAAATGTGGGGATTCGACTAGCGTGATGCTACCTTGATGAAATATGGTGAATTCGATATTTTTAAAATTTTTCTTCTTGAATTTCATTAGATGGAAATTTACGTGGGGGAGTAAACGAGGAAGGCATCAGATACTACAACAACCTCATCAACGAGCTCATATCCAACGGTGATTTTTCAAAACAATTCAATATCTTTCGAATATCCAAAAAATTGTGATTTAAAACATCTAACGATTTCTGCAATGTGCATGGACAGGTGTGAAGCCGTTTATTACTCTTTTTCACTGGGATACTCCCCAAGGCCTTGAGGACGACTATGGAGGCTTCTTAAGCTCCAAAATCGTGTAAGAAAACAAACCCAGACTGCGCCATTAGTGAGGCAGCAAACCGTGGCCCCACTGGCTCCATCCGCATGTGGGTTGGATCAGCAGTCGAAAAATGGAATCTTCAAAATCTAATACCATGCAGACAAACTGTTCGCATCAAGCTCTGCCAAATCTCATTCATTCCATTGATTCAACTACGCCGGGACGTTCAACATAAGGAGCAACACTCTTGCCATCACAATAATTGAAAAAATGATAATGATAAGTTGATGTTTTTAGGACATCCCTTCTCTCCAACTTCATACCTTGGGATGCGCTATTCATTGAGAGAAACAAGTTTTGACATCTTCTCAGCCCAAAATAACTTAGGAGGTCCTTTTTGAGGTTACATCTAGGAATAGAGCAGAGAGACAGTATAACACTTACAACTTTAACCAATGTCAAATATTTTTTGCTTTTGATCTGGTCTATTATCTTGTTGGCACGTAGAGGCTACATAATGTCGTTCCTTTAAACTAACTCTCTAGCCTAAGGGCATACTAAAAGCTTAGTGAAAGAGTTAATTATGAAACCAATATAACTTGAGATTAAAGTTAAAGTGTGAACTATAGCAAATTATTCTAAGGTATTTTTTAGGCTAGAGAATTGGGCCAAAGAAACAAAACCTCGCAAACTCTGCGTGTCAGCAGAATTTGATAGAATTAAAACAAATAATACTTTACATTAACTAAAGTTGAATATATTATATATACTAAAGCTCATAGCTCAGAGGATTAAATCATTTAGATACAAACCACAATATCCGCGTTTGAAATATGCCTAAGGAGAGAGTCAATAGGTCCCTTTTAGGATAAATTTATCCTTTCTGAATGCAGGATACAACTTTTTGTTGTGTCACGGATTTAGCTAAGCTGATAGAGTTTTGCTCTTGCAATTGGGTCATTCTGGATTGTCTAGGTGGTAATGACCAGTGGCTTAGTGTTTCTGACTAACAAGGAAAAATCACCCCAATATCTCAATGAAAGACACCATATAATTTTGTTTTTCTCACCTTCCTGGCATCAAACATGCCTAAGTTAATGCTGACACTATCCAACTTTTTCTGATCATAATTTTTGCTAATTGGGTTCCCATTTATAATTTTTTTTGCGGAACTGGATAGGATTTAAATTTGGGCGCTGCCCATTTACTTAGAGGGTTACATTTTCTAACTCAACCGACCCACCACGTTTAAGAAATTTTCCTTCTTTCTATCTTCCACCTTCATATGGAAGATGAGCAAGTATCACATACCTGACGCAATTATTACAACTAATTTACAGGGATGCTTTCCGCGACTATGCTAACGTCTGCTTTAAGGAGTTCGGAGACCGAGTGAAGCACTGGATCACCTTAAACGAGCCTTGGAGTTACAGTGTTGGCGGGTATGCAATAGGCCTTACAGCTCCGGGACGGTGTTCTCCTGGAGGCGTTGGGAATTGCAGTGCAGGAAATTCAGGAACTGAGCCTTACATCGTCGGCCACAACATGTTGTTGGCTCATGCAGCTGCGGCGAAATTGTACAAGGAGCAATACCAGGTAAGCTCTCTCCCGAGTGGCAATGCTGAAGATCTGAAAACGCTCTCTTTTGTGCAGGAATTATTCATAATAGTAGGATTGATATTGAATTCCATATCTCTTAATGGTTGTTGGGATTAAGCTATCATGAGTCATGACAGGCGTCTCAAAAGGGCGTAATCGGAATAACGCTGGTATCCCACTGGATGGTCCCCTTTTCTGCGTCCAAGGAGAATGGCAATGCGGCTCGAAGAGCTATTGATTTCATGTTAGGCTGGTGAGCCATGTCCATCATTAATTCCCATTTCTATATCTTTTTACTCTAGAATGTCGGGTATTTGTTGACAGGAAATTCTTATATGGTTAGAGAGAATTTAATTTTCATGGGAAATGCAATTCTTCATTGCTCGATGTAAAATATACCAATCCTAATAATCCTACTTTCTTATTATTATCTATCTTTTCTAAAAGGCTTATACATTTTGTTTTTATTTATTTTATAACTAATATCATCTTACTAACATAATTTTCTAAAGTATTTTCGAAAAAGTTTTTCATTTATTTCTATCCGAAGTTTCATTCATGTTGCAGTGTGGCCATCTGGCTCGCAGACGAAAAAGTTCACATACAAGTGACATATTGGCTCACTTAATTGGTGCAACCACTGCATTGGACAGAAATGTGTTATTATATGCTATTGTATTTATGATACTCCAAGAACTTAATTATGAAACACTGGATTATCACATGAGCTAATTTCTTTTGCCGTTGGTATGTGCAGGTTTTTGCATCCCTTGACATATGGCAATTACCCACAAAGCATGAGGTCCAACGTCGGAAACCGACTCTTAAAATTCACCAAAAACCAAGCCGAGATGGTGAAAGGATCATTTGATTTCGTTGGAATAAATTACTACACTGCAAATTACGCAGCTCATGTCCCTTACTCAAACAACATTCCTCCCAGCTATAACACCGACGCGCGTGCCAATCTCACTAGTAAATTCCTTCTACCCACCATTGCATGCAATTTTCCTCACTTATTTCTCCCACGAGTATCAGGAGATTTGCACAATTTTTTACGAAGTTGTATGATATTTGGCACAACCAAAAGACAGGCGATTTTCTATTTACATGCCTAAGTATGTGTTTTTCTGTGACAGCCGAGCGTGGAGGAATTCCCATTGGGGAG
>JAYJMB010082182.1:0-21689 GCA_036873735.1 Pouteria campechiana
CCCCCCCCCGCTTCTAAAAAAGGTAAGGTGCCCTAAAATGCTTTGCACCCCTTTTCCTCCACTGTAAGCCACCGAAACCTACCCATATCTTCCCCAAAACCATTTTCGGAACCCATCTCAGTGATTTCAAAACCAAAAAACAACATTTGCATCTTCGATTTAAAAATTGGAAGTCGACGGCGTGACTGTTGACGCCCAATCTCATTTTCCCCCATTTGAAATCGTTTTTCCCTCTTCGAAATTGACAATGGATGTTTTGAAATCCATTTTCGAGGGAAGAGGAGTAGGTTTCCTCTCTTTCGTCGATAGCAACTATTTTCGCATTTTCCCATTTCAAATCCGCTACATTTGGGTGTAAATCGCATTTGGAGTCTTCGAATCTGCTTTCCAAACAAAACCCCTCAAGATCTGGCGCCAGAAATTGATTGTCGAAGCTCCGATCGTGGCTCCATTAACCCGTGAGCTCTGAAGACGCGTCCACAACATCGAAAACCTCCTTTTCCAGCTGCGAGGTTCGTTTTGTAATTTTTTTAAAATTTTTTTAGGTGGATAATAAATCTGTTGTAAAAACGATCATTATTTACAGCCATTTGTTAATTTTTTAATATAGGTTAATCATTATACGAGTTTAAATAAATTATATATTAAGCTTACTATTTAAACAACCCCTAAGTTATATGAAAAATGATTTATAAAAAATTATTTGATTTAAATAATATGAATATTACTTAACAGAAATAATAATTAATTAATTATATTTTCATATATGATGATTGGATCAACCAATGTGCCTAATATGATCGCAGATATTGACCTAATAAAATTATAAATTAGGTGTAGATCATTATTTTAAATTGAATTTGGTGGCGAGGTATGATAATAACATGTTTCATACTATATACATATGTCTAACAACTTTGTATAACCTAGATCTCTCATTTAATAGTATTTTACTGTGGATATCTACTTTATCTGTTTCTGCATTATTGGTATGTTTCCTTCATGTCATATATATTGACATTTAAAGTGATGTTTTTTGTTCTAAATATGAATTCAGATTTATCATGATTTATTATGAAGTTTTACAGAAGATTTTTCAATTTTTCTACATTTTTTAAATTTTGTTATATTTTAGCTAAATAGTTTGGCGAAATTTTTACTAATTTCTCCGAAATTAGCGAAATTTCTCCTTTTCAGCTTAGCAAAATTTTCCCTTTTCAGCTTAGCAAAATTTCCCCTTTTCGTGAACTGGCGAGCACTGTGCAAGACTATGAATACAAGTCAAAGCAAACCAACATAACACACATGCCTGATTTCAATTTACAATTTAAATACATGAGAATGCATAATCTCATTATTTCAAATCATGGTACAATATCATAAATATCATTTAAAACACAATGGCTATATTCAAAACACAATGGGATACACTCTATCCCCATAAATTTTTATATTCATGTATAGGATTAAAAGAAACTTACTTACCTCCATGGAGACAATTTCACACTCCTTGCTTTCCAACTCAACAGCTTGATCGCAACTAAATCCAATGAATCCTACACAAATAACAAACACTCCATTTGAAATTTACATATGTTTAAACAAGAGATCTAACTTAGTCTCATATTAAGTGAAATTTATCCAACCTTTCTCAGGATATATCCTTATCTCATTACACATCGCCAATACCCTTTCTAATGCCTAATTAATGAACAATTAGGGTTGTGTTAAAGTCACTCAAATACATGTTGCTTTACATAGTGTCATTTCATCGAATACGTAATATATATCATTCAAATTCTTAATTCCCAGCAAAGTGCAATAACTGGAATTCATTTCCAGCATCATAAAATCATTTTCCACATGATTAACATCCTAATTAGCCTTCCTAACTAATCCATCCTGCCCTAAAATTCATGAATTCCCTTCCTAACCTACTTATTCATAGAATACATTCCACGAGGGCTAAGATGTGGCTATCTAGTTCATGGACAACCATCTTTATGAGTTTCTTATGGCCAAATTCCTCCACTAACATCACGATTAAATATTCTAATCAACTCCATATGAAAATACAAGAATATCTCATTCAAACTCATACTTAGCCCTATGAATTTGTAGAACAATACTCCCTTTAGAACAAAAATCACAAATTAGCTTAGGAAAAACACTCACCACTATGATTCTTTGTCGATTCCACTCCTAAATTTTCAATCTTTTCCACCAAATGCAACAAGAAGCTTCATTGGTGGGGGGTTTTAGATTTTCTCTTCTTTTTCTACCACTCAAATGAAGGAAATTTCACTCATTAATTGTTTAGAATGGCAGTAGCTCGCAAATACAACAAATTTTCCACAAAAATCAGTTGCAAAGGGGTGTAGAAAAGGGGTTGCAAGAGCTGGGACGTGGGGAAAGAAGAGAGGAACGAAATTTCTAGAATTTAGGGCTGATGAACCATTTAAGCCTACTCTTTCAGTGCTCCAGCGGTGCATGCTATGCCATGCACATGCAAACTTTTAACAACACTTTTTAGCAACCTTTTAGTAACAATCCATGTAACCTAATTATGATCCACATGTCCTTAGTCACCTATTTCATATTTACATTAAGTTACACAATTTCTTCCATAATTTCAATAAATTCATATGGACAATTTACGCAATAATTTTTTAGAAAATTCCATTACCACATAATTCTGGGGTGTCACGTTCCACCCCCTTTACAAAAAGTTTCGTCCTCGAAACTTCAGGTGAATAAGTAAGGGTATTTAATTCTCATCATTTCTTTAAAATCTCATGTTACTTTGTACAAGGCAAGTAACTTTATTCCTTAGTTGCTTTTCATTATTGTCCAATATTCGGATCGGTTTCTCCATATATTGCAAGTTTTCCCCAATCTAGATTTCTGTCGGTTTCATTATATAAGAGGGATCTGGTCCATATTTCCTTAATGACGGTTCGTGAAATATATTGTGTATTCCACTCCAGGATGGTGGCAATGCCACTTGATATGCGACTCTACCTACCCGCTCTAGAATCTCGTAAGGGCCCACATATCTTAGGCTCAAATTACCTTTCGTGCCGAACCGTCGTATACCTTACATATGAGAAACTTTCAAAAATAATTTGTCTCCCACTTGAAATTCCAAAACATGCCTCAATGTATCAGCATAGCTCTTTAGGCATGATTAAGTGATCCGAATCTTCTCTTTAATTTGAACCACTTGTCTACGATATCTGCAATCATTTGTGGGCCAACTAATACACTTCTGCCCACTTCATTCCAACACATATGATTTGCATTTTCAACCCTCGATCCGAGATCATAAAATTAGGCACACCATGCCATCTCACTACTCCTTTATGATAGATCCATGCATACTTCTCAGTAGTAATTATTGCTTTTGGCTGGTATAAAATAGGCCACTTTATTTAGTCTATACTTAATTACTCGAATGCTATCATATCCAACTGTTGTTTTTGGTAAGTCTATAATGAAATCCATAGTAATATCCATCCACTTCCATTCAGGAATATCAATGGGTTGTAATAAGTCACGTGCCTTCTGGTGTTTAACTTTCACCCTTTAACATATTAAATGATTAGCCACATGCTTGGCGATATCATTCTTTATGCCATTCCACCAATACTGTGACTTTAAATCATGATACATACTTGGGCTTCCAAGGTAGATAGTATAGGGTGAATAATGTGCTTCCTCAAGCACCAATTGTATCACTACAGTTTTCTTAGGAATCATCACCCAATTCCTATATCTCAGAATGCCATCTGCACACGATCACCAAGTAACATGGGAGTTTGAAAAAATGAAAATTAAATACCCTCACTTATTCGCCTAAAGTTTCAAGGACAAAACTTTTTGTAAGGGGGATGAAATGTGACACCCCAAAATTGTGAGGTAAGGGAATTTTCTTAAATAATTATTTTGCGTAAATTGTGCATATGAATTCATTGAAATTGTGGAAGAAATTATATGTGTAACTCAATGTAAATAAGATAGAGGAGACTAAGGACATGTGGATCATAATTAGGTTACATGGATTATTGCGAAAAGGTTACATGTGCATGGCATAGCATGCACTACCGAAGCACTGGAGGAGCAGGCTTAAATGCTCCATTAGCCCTAAATTCCAAAAATTCCGTTCATCTCTTCTTTTCCTCATGCCCCAGCTCTTACAACCCCTTTTCTACACCCCTTTGCAACCGATTTTTATGAAAAATATATTGTATTTGTGAGCTACTATCATTCCAAGCAATTAATGAGTGAAAATTCCTCCATTTAAGTGGTAGAAGAAGAAGAAAAACTCTGAAAACCCCACCAAGGAAGTTTCTTGCTGCAGTTGGTGGAAAAGATTAAAGATTTAAGAGTGAAATCAACAAAGAATCATAGTGGTGAGTGTTTTCCCTAAGCTAATTTGTGATTTATGTTCTAAAGGGAGTATTGTTCTGCAAATTCATGGGGCTAGGATATGAGTTTGAATGAGATATCCTTGTATTTTCATATGGAGTTGATTAGAATATTTAATTATGATGTTAGGAATTTGGCCAGGAAAAACTCATACAGAAGGTTGTCCATTTTTATGGATAACCACATCTTAGCCCTTTTGCAGTGTATTCTATGAATAAGTAGGTTAGGAAGAAAATTCGTGAATTTTAGGGCAGGATGGATTAGTTAGCAAAGCTAATTAGGATGTTAATCAAATGGAATAATGATTTTATGATAATGGAAATGAATTCCAATTACTGCACTTTGCTGGGAATTGAGAATTTGAATGACGCATATTATGTATTTGATAAAATGACACTATGGAAAGCAAAGTATATTTGAGTGGCTTTACCACAACCCTAATTGTCCATTAAAAAAGGGTATTAGCGATGTGTAATGAGATAAGGATAAATTCTGAGAAAGGTTGGATAAATTTCACTTATTATGAGACTGAGTTAAACCCCTTGTTTAAACATATGTAAATTTCAAATGGGATATTTGTTATTTGTGTAGGATTCATTGAATTTAGTTACGATCAAGCTGTTGAATAAGAAAGCAAGGAATGTAAAATTGTCTCCAAAAAGGTAAGTAGGTTTCTTTTAATCCTACACATGAATGTGAAAATTTATGGGAATAGAGTATATCTCATGATTTTGCAAGGGATAGAGTATATCTCATGGTTTTGAATACGGGCACCATGTTTTGAATAATGTTTTTGATATTGCATCATGATTTGAAATAATGAGATTATGCATTCTCATGTATTTAAATTGAAAATTGAATTCAACCATGTGTGTTTCGTTGGTTTGCTTTAACATTGTATTGCATAACATTTCATGGCATGTCATTATGAGTTATGAGTTATAATGGCAATGGTTGAGTCATATGATATGTGAGAATATTGTGATGATTGAGTATTAAGGGAACAAAGGCATGAATGTGATTAAGGCATTGGATGGCTAAAAAAGATCCAAGTAGAGAAAATAAGGTGGAGAAAAAGGGGGTAGCGTTCTGGGCGCCGCAGCGCCACTCCATTCAACACGCCTGTCTGGCGAGCAGCAAGATGGGCGCTGTAGCACCAGAGGGCAACACTACAACGCCAGTGCAGCTATAGTGCACGTGAAGTTTTGTAAAATTTTGTGTGGTTTTATTGGAGGACTTGTTGTGGCATTTCTTGAAGGCTTTAAAAATGAGCAAAGAGGGTATGGTAAATGACATTTGTGTGAGAACATGATATGGCTATGATAGTGCCTAGGCGGCACTGACATGATATGGACATGATGGTGCTTCGGTGACACAAATATGATATTGCTATGATAGTGTATGAGTAGCACAGATATGATATTGCTACGATAGTGCCTGGGTAACACTGACATGATATCGACATGGTGATACCTAAGTGGAACAGATATGATATTGCTATGATAGTGCCTCGGTGGCACTGACATCGTATAGACATGATGGTGCCTAGGTGGCACAAATATGATATTGCTATGATAGCGCCTAGGTGGCATTGACATGATATGGACATGATGGTGCCTAGGTTGCACAAATATAATATTGTTATGATAGTTCCTGAGTGACACTAACATATATGGATATGATACGACACTCGTGGGGTGAGGATATACCTTGGTGGCATAAAGATGATGTGATGCCTGTGAAATACATGATATGTAAAATTGGGCGGTGATGTTATGTAACTCGTGAGTATACCTGATTCCCTTAGTAGATGTGGGTTGTTAACCTATGAATCCTGTATTGCAATGAGGGGGGGGTATATCATAGAAGGCAGCAATAGAACTGTCACGAACCTGGCTACAAATGTTGCCAGGGTTATAGGGATGAACTAATTCCACATCGAAGAGGGAAAAGGGTGATATTTTATGTCTAGTAAATTCCTTCTTGGTAATGGTATGAAAACAATGAATGTGTATAAATGAGGATGACTTGATGATAAGGCTAATTCTGGCAATGACATGATGAGGATGAATGTATATGAATGAGAACTATATATGAGCATGGTTTATGAAGGCATATGCATCATGGGCATGTGGACATTGCATATCATGAAACTGCATGAGTATTGGATTAGATAATAATCTTCTAATAGTTTAATTGCTATTGTTTACTGCTTTACCCACTTCCTGAGTTCACCCAGACTCATCATGTTTTATTCATAAGTTTTAGTTGACAAGTCAGAAGAGGGAGCCCAACATGGGGTTGGAGCTCATAACTAGGGATAGGCTGTGACCCTCATGCTGGTTTGGTGGATTCAGATGTTAGAGTTCCAAATTTTTGAATATTAATATAATGTGTATAAGTTATGAATTTAAAGGATTTGAACTTCATGTATATTAAATCGTGGCTAAGAAATTGCTCTAGAATGTTATAATCGTGGAATGTATGTGTATATTAGTATTATCAATTGTCATCACAATGCGACTTGCGATTCTGGGCAATGTGTGGATGCATAATAATGTATAATGGTGTTAATAGATGTATAGGATTCTGTGGGAATGA
This sequence comes from Pouteria campechiana, assembly GCA_036873735.1. Taxonomy (NCBI): domain Eukaryota; kingdom Viridiplantae; phylum Streptophyta; class Magnoliopsida; order Ericales; family Sapotaceae; genus Pouteria; species Pouteria campechiana. The sequence continues at coordinate 7,030 of JAYJMB010082182.1, forward strand.
TTATACAAGTATGAAATCCAAAAACTTAAGGGAGACTCTAGATGAGGGTTTTCCTTGAATTGTAATTAGGTAAAGCCCTAAAAGCAGGGTTTTACAATCTGTAACTTCCATAGAAGAGAAATTCACAGAACTAATCCAAAACATCTGATAGGATCACCCCGCCATGGTAATGGGACAGTCAAAACAAAACTAATCCAATCACAATGCAGGCCACCGGATAGGCAAAATGCACCAACACTTACAAAAGGGATGAATAACCTACATATATGAGAGGAATACATGCAGAAATCAAGAAATATATGCTAGAAGTGAGACAATTCTTCCCTACACATTTCTTTTAGTTGCATACAGAAAATCCAACAGATGAACCAAAACTGACCATAATATAGTTTTTTTTGAAAATCCTTTAACAGTTACATAAATTATAGAAACCCATTGTGCAAAAGCAAATATGGCAAGAGAAATCCACAAAACTCTCCTGAGAATCAACTGGTCCTGTTTGGGAAACACTATTGAGTATAACAAATAGCACGAACCGTTCTGGCCCTTATAGATTTAAGAGATCAACAATTCTGTGATGAAAACCAAATTCATTTTAGAAAATGATGATATTACTTCCCATTTGACATTAAAAACAGCATTTTGTTGCTTGAATTCCAAAAATGAATATGACATTTCGGTATAAACAATAATATTCAGTCTAGCTTTTAATAAGCCCTTAACAATAGTAAACCATAAAAATCAACAAAGATGTAAAATGAAAAAAATAAATAAATTTGAGAGAGATGAAAAGAACTACACTGTTGGTTTGGGTTGAAATAGCCACGAAATTCATCAATTCAGGATAACTTACGCCATTGTAAGCAATAAATCTGTAGCAAATCATGCAGATTTCTGCGGGAAAAAAGGTACTGTTTGAATTACAGAAAAATCCAATTCTATGAAAAGATTCAGACAGCAGAATTGAGAAATCTGCGACGAAAAACCAATGGTTCTTCCTACAAAAATCAGATCTCTCTACAAATAACAGAAACCGATTACCCTGAAATGAATTACAAATTAGAATTCAACGAAACAGCCGCACAATCCAATGAATCTTCTTCTTCTAAAATTTCCACACGAGATAAAGGGAGGGGCGAAATGAAACATCTCTGTACTCATGAAATTACCAGACCCCCAAGCAGTTTCTCTTCTTCTAGAAAGAAAAAGAACAGATATCATCATCCTATGGAAAAGAGAGAGATATACACCGAAACTTACGCAAATCCTTCTTCCTTGAGCTCTCTTAAAACATTTCTGATGCCTTTGTCTTGTATCTTCTTCAAGGCGTTCTTCAGCAGCGATGCCATGCTCTCCTCCTCAGGTCGCAAATACACCGTGCTTCTCGATGTTTATGCCCTCCGTCATCTCGCGTGCGCGTGCATCATCTGGGCTCCGGGCTCCACGGAGAGCCTTCATTGATGTGGGCTCCTGGGCCTTAATTGACAAGGAAAGCCTGTATCATTGCCCTATTCTTAGCAGGGCAGTAGAGGTGTAAGTCAGCCCGCCTACACAAACCCATTTTCTACGCTAGGTTGGGAACACAAAATTTTATCCGAACCCTAACCCGTGCCTCTTCAAGTTCAGGGTGTATAAGGGGTCGGGCAACCCGCCCGAACCCAAACCTACACATATATTTAAATATATATATATATATAAGGCGCTAATGAAGGCAGCAACCCTAAGTCCCTATCTCCCTTTTGTCTTTTTGGTTGCAACCCTCCCATAGAGTCCCGCCTGTGTGCCTGTGCCTGCTACCCTAAGGAAGAAGTCATTCCTCCAGTGAAGAAGATATTCCTCCGGCGCTAGCGAAGAAGCCATAACTTCGACAGTCTTGCTGCTATGCGTGCTGCCCTAAGAAGAAGTCATTCCTCCTACAGTCCCGCCCTTGTGCCTGCTGCCCTAAGAAGAAGCCATTCTTGATCTCCTTTCCCGTTGCCGACCAATCCTCCTGCCTCCAATTCCTAACAACGCTCTCGCTTTCTCCCCTCCATTTTCCCAATTCTTCCTCCTGTCGCTTCTGCCTCCTGCTGCCCCATCTCGTACCCACTCACAACCTTCGCCCCTGCTGGTTTGCCCTGCTACCGCCCGATGGCCGACGCCCGTGCTGACGTGCTCTAGCTAACCCCCAACGCCCCTACTCTAGCTAACCCCCAACGCCCCTGCTCTGGTCGATGCCTGACAACCCTACTCTGCTAAACGCCCCTACTTTGCATGACGCACTGACAGCGAGTCTACGACTGCTTGCAAGGTAAATTTTATTTTTTACTTCTCATAGATCTGACTTGTATTATGCCCATTTTCCATTTTTAACTTGAATTTTCTGATTTCGTTGATTTTCTGTGTTTTGTTCAAAATTTGCTTCAAATTCTATAATGATGTCCAGTTCTCGTTTATGCATGTAAGCTTGGTTATATTTTTTGCTTTTGTTTATGGTTTTTTCTGCATCTTGAATGAAATTGTTTATAGCTGAATTTCAATATATCAGTTTCAATTATTTATAATGGAAGTTTATTTAACATGATATGCTAGCTAGCTATAAGACTTTCAACCCGAACACTAATTTAAAGTCAACCAGCACATGTAGGGTTAAGGTTGGGGTTGGGAAAGGGTTATAAAAGTGAAGGTTAGTTAGGGTTGGGAAAAGATTGTACAGGTGAGGGTTAGAGTTGGGCAAACCCAAATTCGCACCGAACTGGCCCAATTTACACCCCTAGGGGGTAGGGGGACACTTATTTATGGTTTGGGTTTTGAAGGGGTGTAAATACAGTCGGTGAGGTTCAACCCAACTAATCTAACCTGAAAATGGGTCTAATCTAACCTGAAAATAGGCTGAGAATTATTAAACCCAACTAATCCAACTTGAAAATGAGTTGAGAATTATGGAACCTAAGTTATACAAATAGGTTTGAACTCTAAAGTAGAGTTGGTGTGGGTTAGGGGTTCAACAACCCAAAATTTTCTTTAAGGGGAATAAATTTGTAGTAAATGATTGTTGATTAATGATACTATTTTTTCTTTTTCAATTATACATTCTTCTACTTTTTTATTATGGTGAAACCTAAGAAAACCTTAAGTTGCATCCCCTTTGGAGATATTAAAGAAGACGCACGGCTATATAATCTGAGAAAGTAAATATTTGATAGTGACTGATAATTAAACAAAAAGAAGATAGTTGATTAAATTAGAAAAAATAGAATCATTAAGAAAATAATTATCTATAGCTTCATTTTCTAATCCTATTGAAGAAAATGAGATAAATTGTGAAGAATTATCATTTGAGAATATTCAATTAGGAATATCTAATTAGGAGATCCATCGTCCTGGTAAAAGCTATCTATGAAAAGGGCAAATTTCAAGCATCTTTGATTTAAATATTAAAACTCTTAAACAAAAAATCCCTCTTTAAAAAGACTTGAAAATTAGTAATATTAAATCAAAAAATAATAAATAATCACCTAAAGAAACATAAATTTATTTATTTTGGATTAATCTAGATAGCTGTAAAACCCTTATGTAGAAGTGGAATGAATGCTTCTATCCTTTTAAGCCTAAATGTCTTTCCATTATACAAATTGGGAAGATTCTCTATTGGGAGCAGTAGAAGCGAGTTTGTATCACAAACCAATCTATTTTAATTGTTATTCAAACTTTACAATAGTGTTAATAGATAGAAAAAAATTTTAAAAGTATTCCACTTATGAATAAAACATCAAACATATATATGGAACTAGAATAATTACCTCCAACCATAATTTATAAAATATGTTATAAATTAACACACTCAACTTTTGTTAAAGGAGTCATAGGAGTAAAAAATTATTCTAAAGGTGAAACAATGTTGATGCAAATTAATCTAAGTAAAACTAAGAAAATGGTACCTAATAAAATAAGATGAGATCAAATAACTTTTCCACCTTGGAAACTTAGTGAAAAAATGAAACCTAAACCCTTCTTTATTACAAAACCAATAGATTAGTAAAATAACCACATTTAATGATGGAATTATTAGATTATAGTTCTCATCATATACCTAAAATAAAAGAAATTGGGACATCCTCTTGAAGATGTTTAGATAATGCATTTGAAGATGAAGTTCTAATATTAAGGGTACCAAATATAATATATGCTAAACTTCCAAGAAATTTATTTATTAAAATAGCACCTTCTAGCCTAATTTATTCACAAATAAATGATCCTAAAATAAATAAGTTAGAAAAAGAATTTGAAATTGATAAAGAATATTTAAGAAAAGAATTTTATTCAGAAAAAATAAAGAAATGAGAACTTCATTCTTTAAAACATTTGAAAAATCAAAGACAAAACAAATTCAAGAAGGTTATTATAAATTACAAAATTATAAAATAAATGTTTATTTTTTTAGAGTGTTAAATGAATCATATAAAAAATATAATGATAGTTATCCTTGGGATAAATAATTAAATCTATTTGGGAAACAACCAATAATGAGAAAATCTCCACAATAAACCATCCTCCAACATGCCAAGACATAGTGGAATTAAAAAAAAAGGAAAAAGGATAATTTCTTCCCCTTATAAAGTCAAATTTAATGAATTAGACCCTCCAAATGGATTTTATATACAAAAATTATTCTAATAAAATAATTATATAAATAAATATTTAAATAATAGGAAACTAACTAGATAAAATAGAAAATAAAATAAATGAATCAAAGAAAGAAGAACTATTTATCTTCAATAAACCAATAAAAGAAACTAAAATAGATTGGGCATAAAAAATTCCTAATTGTATAACAAAGGAATATGATGATCCAGTAATTAAACAAGATAAAATAAAAATTAAAAGGCCATTAATGACTAAACAAATGAGAAGAATAGATGAAATAAATAAAAAATTAAAAAATAGAGAAAAACATAAATAATCCTTCAACATCCCAAGAAATAAATATTCTTTCTGAAACATTTGATGATCAGGAAGAAATAAATGAAGAATATACTATGAAAGAAAAACTCAATTTGATAATTTGAAATAAGAAAAAGAAATAAATACAATAAAAAGAATAAAAGAAAATTGGAAAAAAACCTTGTAAACCTTATTATCCTATATAAACTTATCCGAATATATTATATGAAGAACAAGTGGATGTAGTTCAAACTAAATTTTTTGACAAATATATCTGCATGGAATGTAGATGGTAAGTATGAATATCAAATTAAAGAGTTGTTAAATAAAAATGACTATGGCACTATAGCATATTCTATGGTTGGAACACCTAATAGAGAATGTACTAGAATGATAACTTTTTGAGTTTATAAGAGCCCTAAAAGGTTGGGGGAATAACATCCTAATGGAAGTCAATAGAAACTCTACAATGGATCATACTAAAAAGAAATTTAAAGTGATTAAAAATTAACATGGACAAGAAGTAGTAACTGAAACTATACTTGAACAAGATGCGATAATGCTCTAATCCTAGCAATAGCTAAAGCATTTATAAGAGAAATAAACTTATTAAGGGAAAGAAAAACTGAATACTTAAATAACCCAAAATTTAAAAACTTATCCAAATTTGAATATTATAAAGATTAACATTTAATAAAAAATATGATGAAATTAGATGCTAATTTTAATTATTGGAAAAAAATTTATTAATGGTCTTCCTAAATCATTCTATAGACAAGTAAAAGATAAAATTATAAATAGTTTAGGAAGAGTAATAAAATGGGAACAATTTATATATGGAGACTTAATAAACATCATAAATATAATGGGATTGAGTATATGCAATGATCTAAGAACTAAAGCAAAATTAGAATAAGAAAATATAAGAAATCAAAAAGAATTAGGAACTTTCTATGAACAATTTGATTTTGAAAAACTAAATGGTTCTTGTAAAAGTTGCAAAATTAAACCTAAAAGGATACTATATAAAAAAAACATAAAAGAATTCAAAAGAAAAATCATATGATAAATTTTATAAAAAGCCTAAAAAATAAAAAAAAGAAAGAAAATAAAAATGAAATTCAATGTTATAAATGTAGAAAAATAGATCATTATTCTAATAGGTGTAAAGTAAAACAAAAAATAAATGAAATAACTCTGGATGATAAAAATCTAGAAACACAACTCAAAAAATACTTAGAAACACTTCTATTAAACTACTTGAACTCTCGTTGTTGGTTTCTTACTTATGATTATTGAGTCTAAGGGTTTGATTTGGATGATTAACAAGATTTGTCAATGATTTGAATTAAGCTAATTACATGTTATTGAGATTTTTGGATTTAAAAGAAGCATTATACTTGACATAGATAACTTCAAAAGGATGTTCAGTAGCTTCGGAAGTTTAGAAACATCATCTGAAGGTTTCAATGAGAGCATTCTAAATTTAGAGGGAAGTTTTAGAATGTTCAGAAGGCTCAAAGGAAAGTTTAGATGAAGAAAAAGAAGTTCCAGTAAAAGGAAGAAGTGTTCAAGGCTTAAGAACATGTTCAAAGCATCTTCGGAGTATGTTTAGCGTGAAGCAAAAGCCTCAGGGTATAATCGAAAGGAAGAACATGATTCAAAAGTTTTTCAGATTGCTTTAATTGAGAGATTGAAGCTTCAGAGGTTGAAATATAGTTGTTGGGAATAACAACACTCAAAGGGAACTTTAGAACATCTGAAGTTGGCTTCAGATGTTCTAGAAATATAATCATTGGTAAGGATTTGTAACGTCAGACCTTCAAAGGCATTTTAGAGGTTTGAAGATTTACTTTAGAAGCTCTAAAGTTGTACACAATAATGGATGAGCACCCGACCTTCAGAGGCTTTGAAGCTTATTAAAAAGGCAAATTACGTTCAGTGTTAAAGCTATAATTTAAAATGGTTAGAAACTTACCAAAAGAAGGTGCAACAATTAGAATGGTTTTGAAACTTATAAATAGAGGTTCCAATGAAGAAAAAGATGACTTTTGAGTGCATTTAAATAAGATTCACACTTAAGAATTAAAGATTCCAAAAAGTGCAGATGCTCCAACAAGCTTCAACAAATCAGAGTGTTCAAAGATGTATCCTTAACTCTTTAGAAGAGAATGAAGCACTATTATGGATTTAATCTTTTATCATTTGTCTTGAGCTTAAACTGTGTGTACACTTCAGCCTATAATAAAGGTATTTTTTTGTACACATTTGTATTTGTAAATGGGAGTTGTTGGTTAGCTCTGAAAACTATTGTGTATGAGTTGCTGGTGAGCTCGTGAAAACTAAAGTGTAAGAGTTCTTGGTTAGATAGGGAAACCAAGGGAGTGTGATTCCATATAGTATAATGGAACCTAAGGTTGGAAAAACCTTAGAGGGTGGAGTAGGTGCCAAGGGGGCCCAAACCACTATAATTTCTTGTATTCTTATTGTTTTTGTGCTTGTGTGCTTCCACAATATTCTATTTTTTACACTTGCATATCCCATCTATTTCCCCAATCTATCTTGGATTCTTAGTTTGTCATACACCTTGCGTATCATAGTAGATTGGACCTAACAATGATAGCTCAAGAGGGGGGGTTAAGCTTTTAAAAACTTTAGCCAAATTAAAATGATGGTGCTAAAATAAAATAGAGAAAATCATACAGCACACTTAAACATAGATTTTTATAGTGGTTTGGCCTGACTTAGGTTTTTACTCCACTTCTCTAAGTTAGTTTTTCCTACTACACTTAGGTTTTACTAACACTTTGATCACATTGATAAAATATATTCACGTTGGTTTTCTGAGCTTACCTTCCAACTCGTACAAACCCACCAAGTCTTTCCTACTTACTATAATAAATACTTTCACGTTACAAGCTGCTTGCTTGCAAAAATACAAAGCAGTAACAATTTGTATAAGAAAATTGCCTCTTACTTAGGCAGATTTTGTACACAAGTAAATGATTTAATAATAAAAAATAGTAACTTTAAACTCCTTGACATTTGATGTAGATATAGCTTTGAATGCTTTGTTAAGAGTTCAGCGTAGTTAGAGTTGAAACTTTAGAAGAAAACTTTGCAATCTTATTAATATTCAACTATTCTTCTAGTGATTTAAATCTTCTTTTTTATACTCTTAAAAGAGCTTTTAGTCGTTAATGATTACTTTTAGTAATTTTTTGACCATTTGAGATTGCTTTTTAGATACTTGACACAATCTATCTTATAAGTGTACTTCAGAGAAGTTAAATTTCAGATCTTCTAAAGGTTGGGTGCCTTGTCAGTTACTGTTGCCGCATTAAATTCCATAGCTTCTAAAGCTCTCTTCAGATCCGCTAAAGTTCAGCTTAGTTTCAACTTCATTCCAGCAATGCTCTTTAGACCATCTGAAGTTGGCTTCAAATGTTCTAAAGTTCCCTTTGAGTGCTGACATTCCCAATGGCTATTCTTTCCCTTCTTAAGCTTCTATTCAATGTATGAAGCATGCTCTGAAGATGTTCTAAATCCTATGCTTCCTTTTAAACACTCTAAAGGTTCTACCTCCTTCTGAACATGCTCTGAATCTTTTTCTTCCTTTCGAATATACTCTGAAGGTTCTTCTTTCCCTTTTGAATTCAGAGTTCTCCCTTTAAAACCTTCAAATGCCACTTTTGAACTTCTGAAGCTTGTGTTAATCATCTGAAGCATACCTTGAAGCTTTCAGGCTTAGCTTTCAAATCTTCTAAACTTGTTTGCGTCACCTTTGAAGCTTCTAAGTTCAAAAATCTCAGCAGCATATCATTAGCTTAATTTAAGTCATTAAATAAGTTTTATTAATTATTAAAACTAAACACTTAGGGTCAACACTAGTAACACTAAGTACACTAGTGTAGAGGAAGAAATTAAAGAAATTAATGAAATAGAATCATCCATAGAAAATTCATATGAGCTAAATATGATTACTATTGAAGAATAAGAATTATTAAACTTAGTAGATCAAATCACAAATGAAGAAGTCAAAAGAAAATATTTATTAAAAATAAAAACATTAATTCAAAAACCTTGAACAAAAAATATTTAAGTTATAAAATATGATTTAGATGAAAATTTGAAACCTCTTGAATATCCACAACCTAAGATAGTTAAAATTGAAACATTACAACAAGAAATTAAATTATTAAAAACAAAGTAACAAATGTAAAATCAGAAATAAAATGCTTATAATAATTAATATAAAAAATAGGATAATATTAATATAAAAGATAATGAAGACAATTAAGAATTTTTCTTAGACATAATAACAAATACCATTTCCAAAAAATGGTTAAATAAAATAATGATAAGAATTGATAATGATTACTAAGTAACAGAATTAGCCTTAATTGATTCTAGAGCAAATTCAATTATATTCAAGAAGAATTAATACCTCGAAAATATTATGAACAAACAAATGAAGTTTTAAGAGCAACAAGAGGTAATAAATTAAAATTTAATTATAAACTTTCTAATGTGTATATAATAAAAGAAGGAATACAATTTGAAATAACTTTTATACTAATAAAAAACCAAAATTAAAAGATAATTCTAGGAACACCCTTTCTAAAATTATTAAAAGCATTTACGCTATCAAATAATGGATTATTAACTAACTATTTGATTCTTGTTTCCTATTTTTATGATGAACAAACTTGGATGACTTGATGTGTTTGGTATATGCATTGAAATGATGTGAATAATGATCTAACACTTGCAAGATTTGATGTGGAGTGAATAATAGTCTAACACTTGCAAAACTTGATGTGGATTGACTCGATCCATTTCAAGGGTTGATAAGTTTTTATTTGCAGGTTAAAGGATGGAGATTGAATTCCAAAATGAGAATTTAAAGTGTGATTGATTGATTTGGTTTTGATGTGTGAATGAATGATAGAATGGTATGGTTGTTTGAATGAATTGTTTGTGAATTGGTGTAAATAGGTTGTGGAATAGTTTTTCCAAGAAGGATATATTTCAAGCTAAGTTAAAACATTGACTGATTTCCAACTCAAACAATGTTTTCTAGGAATTGTGTTTTTAAACCTCAATGAATTATAAGTCAAGGACCAATCTGACAAAGTTTAACCTCGACAGATTTGAATCCAGTGAAGTTTGAACTTCAATTGATTACCAGTTAGGGACAAATCTGGTGAAGTTAAACCTTAATGGATTTTTTACAAAGGAAAAATGTCAATGAATTTATGTAAAAGGTTGACAATTTTCATTCGTTATAGTCAGTTATGCAATTCTAGTTTTTATTCCTTTTTGACTTTTTCTTCAACTTATTTAAAGGAAATCTCCTAGGAGATGCTACGCTATTAATTGAGAGATTAATTGAAGAAAAAGACCGGTCTTTTGTGAATGAACTAGTGATAATCAAAAGTTTTAGATATGTAGCAAATTAGAATATTGCTAAACTTTGTTTTGCAGGTGATCATGATTGAATCTAAAACTATAAAGTTTGTTGAAGTTTAGAAGTCACCTGTGTGTCAAATTAGTTGTAAGTTGTGTCCTGATTATTCCTACTTTATATTCATTGTATCTTGCTTTGGATTGTAAACTAAGAGATAGTTTAAATCATTATAGGGAGAGTGTAAATGATTCAACTATAGAACTACATAGAGTTGTAAATCCATAAAATCAAAAATCTATGCTACTTGTAACTTTTGGATTAAGTTGAGTAGTAGAACTCAAGTTTGAGAATTTGACTTGGAGAGTAGAGTAGGTAGGGATTGCTGAACCACTATAATTTTTATGATCTTGATTTTGTCTGAGTGGTTTGATATTGTGGTGTATTTGACATACTTTCGTTGACTCTGTTTACTTAAGCCATAGCACAAAAGCAACACTAACATACTAGGAAAAAAAATAATTTTTAGGTTGATAACAAAAACATATGAAAAAAGATATAAATAGGTTAAAATAAAAAGCCCTAGTATGAATTTAATACAAAAAGAAATCTATTCATACTCTGGCCCTAGCCTAGGTCCTTCAGCCCAACGCTTTTGAAGAGAGGCTTCAAGTTTGAGCGGGCTAGCATTAGCTCTCGGATCTAGTTCCATTAGCGGGATCGCTACTTCCTCGAGTTAGAGTTCTTCCCAACCTTCTGCTTTGGCCGGTACTGCTCCGAGGGAGAGGAGACTGATACTGTCCCTATTGAAGAACCCGACGATGGCAGTTGCCTTCATCACTAGGCTTGTTTGCCCTAGAGATCCCTCATGAGCTAATGCATGCAGTTGGGATGATTTGGTGGTAGATTCTGCCCTCGACGTCGTACGGAACGCAATAAGAAGGCAGAGCTTCGTCGATCGGATGGGGACTGTAATGCAACAACTCACAGCTGCTCAGGAGCAATGGGACCATGTCATTGTTGAGTTTTTCACTACAACGACGGAGTTAAAGGAGGAGCAGGTCAACTTCAACGAACTGGAGGAAACTGCTTTGGAGCTTAAAGCAAGGGAGGATGAGTTTAGAGGCCAAGGAGGCCCTGAAGAGGGTGGAGGCCTAGCTTGATGCTGTAGTGCTTGAGCAGAAGGGGGCCGAAGACTCCCTTAAGATGGTTGAGGCTGAGCGATGTTGCTGTGACAATTATTGATACCAAGGTGGAGCAGTTGGCCAGAGTGGAGATAGAAGCTGCTGGGCAAGAGGAGTCTCTACGGTAAGAGGCTAGTGTATTGAGAGAGTGGCATGCCGTAGAGGTTACTCGAATCTGCCAGTTACGCTTGGAGCAGCTTGCTATGGAACCTGAGTGCCCAGAGATATTACTTCAACAAATAGCTGAATATTTTAGGTAGGCCTTTAATTCCTATAAGAAGAAGATTTCTAGGAAATTCCCCAGAATAAATCTAGAAGATGTTCAACCAGACGAGGAAGATTTATAATTGTCAAACCTATGTTAAATGAAAAGATATATTTTCCTTTTGGCACATTTCATGCATAATGATAATTGAATCTATGTGTACAGACCAAGTTCTTCGAAAGACATTTGTAGGAGTTAGGAAAGGGGGGAGCAAATGCCCCCAATGTTTGCTCTCTCTCGGTTCATGCATAGTAAGTCACCCATTAATAGGTAGTTCTCCGATGCCATTACTGCTTGCAATTTTGTGTGAGCCATTAGCATAGGCCTCTTCGATGGCGTAAGGCCCTTCCCATTTGGACTGAAACTTGTCAATTAACTTGTCACTCGGTCCTTAGTTTGAGAACTAAATCACCCAGGCGATAGGCTTGGTGTTTAATCGATCAGTTATATGCCTCGGCCATACGGGCTTGGTATAACTCGATCCTTTGTTTGGCTTATAATTGCCTTTCATCTAAAGCATCAAGCTCCTCGAAACTGTAACTTGGCTTGTTGATCCATTGTCAAACCTGAGTGCATTGCAACTCTTAGCAATGGCAATTGCACTTCTAAGGGCAAGACCGTCTTGCCCCAAACACTAGAGAATATGGAGTTGCATTAGTTGCTGTCTGGTGAGTGGTGCGATAAGCCTAAAGTGCCTTTGACAATTTGAGATGCCATTGACGCTTGTTCTTATTTGCCGTTCTTCTCATAATCCTTAGGATGACCTTGTTGAATGATTCCACTTGGCCATTTTCTTGTGGATGATAAGGTGTAAAAAATGTATGTTTGATACCTTGCTTTTGACAAAACTTCTCCATTTCTTCATTCCTAAATGGAGTGCCATTGTCTGATGTAATTTGGTAAGGGTTGCCATATCGATACATGATCTTGAATTTGATAAATTCGATTACTTTTTTAGCTCTGACTCTCTTATATGTGTCAGCTTCTGCCCATATTGAGAAGTAATCGGCTAGAATATAGGCATGTCCCTTAGAAGATGGAGGATTGATTGAGTCAATAATGTTAAATCCCCACCAAGCTAATGGTCAAGAGATGCTTGCAGTCATCAACTTTGATGGTAGTATGTGTCGAATATCCCCATGAAGCTGACATTGGAGACATGATTTGGTAAATTACGGTGAGTCTGAGAACATGATAGGCCAGTAGTATCCTAGGCATTTGACCCATTTGTATAATTTTTGACCAGATGGATGCCCACCGCATTCACTGGAATGTGCTTGCATGAGTGCATATTAAATCTCTTCCCCATTAAGATAATAGAGCCAGATTCCATTATATGCCCATCGATATTGTGTATTATTGTAATACACATCGAGTAACTCTCTTTCTTAAGCCTAATCTTTCCTGTGAGTTTTCTGGGAGGATTCCTGTTGGATGACGGAAAATCAAGCAAAGGAATATGATTTGGAAGCTAGTAAAATGCAAGCTCCAATCCTATCCCAATGGCAACCTCGTGATTCACAGCACCATGACGAGTGGCGAGAAGACAACAACAGCGAAAGCAGTTTACAACTGATGGGTCTTCAATTCCCAGCCAGAAACAGAGGAGTCTGTTCAAAAGACAGAAATCACATACGGCGACTTCATCGACCACTGGCGGCCAGTAGAAGACGGAGAGCCAAGCAGTATCATTGGCAAAAGCTGCGGTGGCATTGTCGCCGGCAGCGAGGAAGAAGGGCGCATCAGCACCCTGTTCTTTATCTTTCGACGACCGAAAGCAAAGATCCGATGCGGTAAAAGACTGTCTAGCATCAGGACGATGACGAAAACATTATAGCCGGAATAGATCTACCATCCGGTGGTCGGATGGCAGCGTCGCAGCGGCGATTTGGGGCTAAAACCAATGGGTTTTTCCATGTACGACCAAACTTTCCAGCGACCAGAGAAGACAACCTGGTGGGCGAAATTAGCATCAGCGTCGGAACAGCAATACCAAGTTTCCTGGAGTAGATTGAGTATCTGATGGTCGGATGGCGGTAGTGCCGCCGGTAGCAAGGAAGAAGGCATGACAGCAACAACATCAACCGCATCGGAGTCAGCAAGCTAATGCCGATTTTTCAATTGTCATAGATCACCCGACAGATGGTCGGATGTTGACGGCAACCCCAGCTTGCATCACCGGTGGGGAAGATGTTGATGTGTCTTCGTCATCATCTTCGATTCTTTCTCAGTTAGAAAACAGAGGCAGCGTCAGCGGTAGAAAACAGATTTTTTTTCTCTTGCCGGAATCAAGTTGTTGACAGTGAGATGGTTTGCCGGAGAAGCAACGATCGTTGATGGCGAAGTGATGGCGATGGTTGCTGCAAGACGTCAAAATGTAGACGGCAGAGAGATAAGCGACCGGCAGCAAGGAAGAAGGCATTCACGATGATCTCCCTCATGCCAATGCTGACGTGCCGTGCAGACTCTTCCACTTGCTGACGTGCCGAGCAGTTGAGGCCTTTAGCTTAACAAATGACATGTCGTGCGGTTGAGCAGGTAACTCCAAGCTACACAACAAGTAAAGAGAAGTTTGTACAACCAAGAAGTTTCTACAGATGGCATTGTTGGTAACATGCCACGCAGACAAGGCAATCGCTTGATCATGCAGCTGACATGATGTAGAGTCGAGGCTACACCTTATCTGCACAACCAACAAATTTGCCAGCATAGCATGCGGGAAAGATGAAGCCGGAGCTGCAAGAGATGGATACTTAATCCACACTATTCGATAAAATTAAATTTAGAATCAAGTTGAATGTCACCTTGATGGTCTAGATCATGGGAGTAATACATCATTCCATCTAGCTACATGCAATTGTTGAGATAATCATGACAACCC
>JAYJMB010082193.1:0-14516 GCA_036873735.1 Pouteria campechiana
TCTTCATGATATATCATATTTTATCTAAGGACTTTATCACTTGAATTTGCCTTTTGTAAATGATAGACAAAGTGACTTTGAGTAGATCTATATAATATACCACTTTGTCGATGTCAGAGATGATGTAGTAGTTCAATTCATCTTTTGATTATTATAAGTAACAGCTAAATTGTGGAGGCGCAGATGAAGTTACTCTTCTTCATTATTCTTCAGATGATGTTCTCTTGATAGATGAAGTTTTACTTCATTAAGTGAGGTGGCTTTGTCTGTTAAAAATGATTGATGATCTTTGTAGTACGGACAGAGCTTCTTCATAACAGACAAAGTATTCTTTACCAGACAAAGTCTTCTTCTCATCAACCTAAGTGCCTTTATTTGTTGTAAGTAACAAGCAATTCTTCTTATTTGATAAGGCTTCTTCCAAATGGTTTGTTTGATGGCTTGACTATCATAAGTGATAGATGAAGTTGTGGTGTGTAGACAAATTCTACTTTTAGTCGCTCATATGATGGTTGTCTGTTAAGTAATAGATGACTTATTGAGGTATGGACGACTTGCTTCTTTAAAGGTTGTCTAATGACTTTGTCCATTGCTGGTGACAGACAACTCTTTATAGATAAAGGCGACAGACAAAGTTTTCTTCTTTAGTTATTGTGCCACTTCTTCTTTATCTTCCATATTTCTTGCAGAGATTGCAAATGGGTTCCTTAGCCTCTTCTGTTTCTAGATGAACTTTATATGATTGACAAATGCCTGACTAATTTTGTCTTCATTTTGGCTTCTTCATTTATCCATTTTCTGCTCCATTTTGTCTCAGCTTCTGTAAACTAAAATTATTTTTTTGTTGCGGATAATTGTTGATTATAACTAATTTTTCTATCTTGTCCATGGAATGATTTATCTGAATCTTTTTGAGGCAAATGCTAACTGACACTGACTTTATCTATAGACATATTGCTTGATCACTTATCGAGGCTTAGAGCTCCATGACTACAGATTTACTTGATGGCTTTTTTTCAAAGTTTTAGTGTCATTCTTTTTTATTACTCTTATCTTTTTTCTGTTAGTAGCTTTGGCTTGCTGATGTATTCGTTGTGTGCGCTATCTACTGTATTTGAATTGCTTCCCTGTATGTTTAGGCCTATTTCTACAATCCTTGGGAACACAATTGTTAGTACTACATTTGTTCACTCATATGTTGTTGCTCATCTGTTTGCCATATGCACTATTTAGTTCAATAGCGCTTACCTAATAAGCATTGGTCGGGGTGTTATTGTAATGGTTGATTCTTTCATCAATACAGGAAGGGCATCATTAATGCTGAATGGAGACCAATATTTAGGTTAGTGCATTGTTCATCTTTACTTATGATAGACGAATTATCTATCTAGCTATTCATCAAATAAAGTCCCTTCGTTTTCCAATTTGTCCATAGTAAGTAGAAGACAATCCAGTTATTGTAGATGAGTAGTCTTCTTAGCACTTCATCTGTTGGGTTATCTGTTGTGAGTAATAGATGGATAGTTGAAGCGTAGATGGATTTTGTTCATCACTTCATCTATTGGGTTGTCTATTCTAAGTAATAGACAGACTGTTGGATAGTAGGCAAATTTTCTTCACCGCCTCGTCTGTTGGGTTGTCTATTGTAAGTAACAAACTAAACATTAAGGTGTAGATGAATTTTCTTCATCACTTCATCTGTTGGATTGTCTGTTGTAGATAGCAACGAGTTTAGATGTATAAACAAATGTCATTGCTCCACCAGATGAACTTTCCTACTCTGCCAGATGACCTTCACTTCTCCTCCTTTGTTTATTTTAATTAGATGATCATTGGCTTTACTGTGGATCACTTATGATAAATGAAGTCTACTATTTTGCATTTGTCAGATATAAACTCCACTTCGACAGACAAATGGAACTTAGTTTAATCATTTTCATTTGAGCTTCGTCTATGACGATACTTCGTCTTTTATTCTGTACTCACTTAAGCCTTGATGCATTAGAATATATTTTTTGTGCTCATTTTTTCATAAGTCCTACAACTTGATTCTGCATACTAAAAGATTGGCAACTACCATTAGTACATACTCTTTAATCATGTTTTATTTATCATTAAAACCATGCATTTTTACTAACAGTAACGCCCTGCTAGTCAACACCTACCAGGATGGGCACCACTGCCAGTCAACCGACCATCCTACCAAAAATTTGACAACATTTCTACCATATTTATTATTTCCAGAATGGGGTACTTGATAGAAATCACTACCTGAAATTTCTTTTCATAAATATAATGAACAAATATTAACATCTACATCACATACCATCCCAAATCAGGATACCCAACATAAATCATCTCCCCACTATCACAATAAGTAGGAATACATACACACAAACCACAACTTATCATACCACATCATTGTAATCACACCAATGGCCACAATCCCCAAGATAAACATAATGTAAGTACATGACTGACTAGGGTGCATCACCAAATGCAACACATCCTGCATACATCATGATCATATACATCCCATACATCTACAAAACTCATACATGTATAAAAATGAAATAATATAACTAACCAGACTATCAATCTTCCTTGCTTGGAGCTCCAACCCTAGGTTGGGCTCCCTCAAGCAAACTTGCTAAGATTTTAAAATAGGGTGAGCTAGGCAAACTCAATAAGTAGGCAAGTAAATGCAACAGATAACTTCCCATGATCACACTTGAACCATCACTCATTTGCCCATTAGTTAATCACATCAATTAGAATTATAAAATTCATATAAGGTTTTACATAAATCACAAACATTGACCAAGTCTAACCACTAACTAATCCCATGACCACACCCAGCCTAATGCCATGTCCATGACTCTTAGGCTACTACATAGCCCCACAAAAACAACAATTACTCAGCATGAACAATCAGTCTCAAGTCACACCATGAATGAGAATACAAATACGAAGCTCACTATGGCCTAGGCCCTCATGCCTTATGAGTTTAATGCCCACTTTTGCCCTAGAGTGGCAACTTATCAATCAAAGACCCCAATGCTAAGCATGAGTAGATCATCGACCTCATTGAGTCCTGACCCCAACATCTAATGAGGTGGAACATTGGACAATGTATAATGTCTCATAGGCACATTAAGCTCCCTCTAAGGCCCCACCGACCTCAGCCTTTAGGCTAGCTATGGTCTGCTTGAAAAATCAGCCCCTAACCCTAACATTGGGAACCGCATGTGCATCATGATCTCGATGTGTGCATCTCATATCCATACCACATGTCTGCTTGATCAAACCCTATATTACTTAGATCATGTGCATCTCATCAAATCTACCTGTTTAGGCTTCATCTCTTAGTGTCCCAAACTAGGCAAACTACTCTATCATCATCACCATGTGCACATCTCAATCACCCATGTCATCTTGCATGATGGATACCAAATGTCATGCCATATATCATCTATCAAATGTGGCCCAAGGCCTATCTCATGCACCATGTAACTTCACCAATATACACAACTATGGTGCCAACACCCTAACATGTTATGCATGCCCTAGACTCACCCAATACGGTCCACAAATATGATATATTCTTCACTTAAGCATTTCATCAAACACATATGGGGTCAAATTTACAAAATCATAAATCGCAAGAGAAAAGATAGGGAAAACATGTAAAGTATGTTCAATACAATAAAACCCCATCCAAATCACGAAAATCTAATCAAAACCCCCCATTCAAATCATCCAAAACAAGAACCCAAGACATAAACCCAACACAAATTTCAAATGGCTCAAACCTCGTGCATAAGAATCATATAAATGGGAAAAGAGATATATATAAGTTTAGAAAATCATTCCTTCTTAGTCAAAATCCCAGGATTCAAGCTTTTTGACAAAACCCTTGCTTTCCAAGTCTTGAAATGCAACCAGTTTTCTCCTAGGGATTTCATTTACATCTTCCAACTTTCAAATATCCCAAACTCTAAGCAACAAATCTAGTAAAAATCTCCCCCTTAAGGTTCCTCTTCCTCTCTCTTTTCTTCTCTAGTAAGATGGGTTCTCTTTTCTCATAAATGGCTACTTTTTCATGCAAGGGGAGAGAAGATTAGGGTTTTATAAGTATATTTTTCAAAATGTCAAAAATACCCCTCTTTATGCATACTAGACAACCCTGTACTATTTTGGCCATAAGATTCTTTAGTAAAATCTCATTGGGATGATTCTTCTTGGGTTAGATTCATGACTTCAAGATCTAGTCCTCCATAAATTTCAGCTCATAATTCAAAGTACACAAGGAACAGATGAATTTTAATATTTTTGCAATGTACCACAACTTAGATAGCTTGATACCCCTTTAGTATTTCTATAATATCGTTCTATAGAAAATTTAGATTAACATGATGTTTGATTCATTGGATTTTAACTTCAATTAATATCTCTTCAAAAAATATTACCTCCGAATTCAAAATACAAAATTATGTCATAATATTAAAGTTGTTGCTCACTGACTACTTCTGGACAACTTGACACTACCTTGGTATTTTCACAATATCTTTCTATAAGAAATTCAAATTGGTATGATGTTTAATTCTATAAATTCTAAATTCTATAATGTTTCCATTGATATATTAGATGTCTCCTAACTCATAAAAATAAGGTTGAGGTGAATTTTCAAAGTTTTTCATTAAGCGTTGGGCCCAATGTCCATTCACTCAAAATTTCCTTCCAAATTCACTCGATATCTTCTAACTCCTGAATTTCCATTCTAAAATTATTTCCAAATATTGGGAAAAAGTTCTATTTATACAAATCATCATTCCAATGGTCTCAAACATTTACAACAAGGTCACAATTCTCATTTTAACCACTTTAGTCTTTTTATAACTAAAATCCCTTCCTAAAACTAACACTTCGACGAAAGTCATTTTATTCATTCCAAATTCTTTCTTAAGAACTTCAAGAAAATTTTATATGCTATAAGCTTCATGTTCATGGCTTTAAATCTTTAAATTTATCTTTATTGCAAAAGTTCACTATCTAAGTTCTTTTCACCACAAATTTCACTAGTGGGGTCATTTCCACATTAAGTGTGATTCCAACTATTCCAACATATCATAATGTGACATCTGTGGTGTTAAATTTTGATAATTATTTATTGATTAATAAAGAAATTAGGTTTGAAAGGAATTAATGCAAGTATAAGCATAATGGAACAAATTGCAAGTGGATGCAATTGAAATAATGATTTGATTTTTGATTATTTGAGGGGTGTGAAATGTGAAAATTATACCATTATTATGTGGAAAATAAATGAGGAAAAAATATATAAAATTAGAAAAATAGGCAAAAAATGAGGCAGTAGGGTGGACGCCGCAACCTAGAAAAGGATGTCGCGGCGACGAACTAAAGAAAGGGCCAGTTCATGGGCAGATTTTTCCATGATGAGGAGTGGATTGGACACCGAAACATGGAATCGGGATATGGCAAGATGGTGGCATGGTAGATTTTCCACGTCGCAGCGTGGGTCGCTGTTTTATGCAGGACAACCCAATTTTTGCCCATTTTCTGTCCCGTTTCTTCTCTGGTTCATCCCGTTCTTTCTCCTCTTTTGTCCTATCCCCATTAATCATGATTTTTAGCTATTTTAGCTAGGAAATCATCTTGCTTAGTTAGAAAAAGTTGTGATGTTTTAGTTAAACCTAATTTTCACCCTTTTGAACCAGGAAAAATGGTAGAAAATGGAAGAAATGTTGGATTTCCTGCAAATGGATGGAGCCACATGGAGTAGGGAGCTTGGTCCTTTGTTTGGGAAGCACAACTATGCTCGTAAGAGATGGTAAGTTTGATTTCTCAATCGAATCCCAAATTTTAGATTTTAGGATTTTGGGGAGAATGGATTTTTGGGCTTAAATTAACATATTTGCTTATAAATTCATGAGCGAATGATCTAATGAAGTAATTATTGTGATTTAGCCTGAGAAATTTTGGATTTGGCATTATTAGGGTCTTTATGAATAGTAAAAATTAGGAATTTCGTGAATTTTATTCAATTAATCATGAGATAAATAATTAATGACATGATTAGTATATTTTAGAACATGTATGGAGTGGTTTGGATCAGTGGAATTGATTTTTGGCCTATGCCTTAGTTAGGGTTTAAAGATGATTTTTGTGAATAGGCTATGTAAGCTATGAATTGAATAACCTAAAAGCTTAATTAAGTTATTTACATGTTGCTGAAATGCTAATCATGTGAGATATTAAATAAATATGTCAAACAAGAAGGCTTCTTGTGGTAATTATGAAGAAACCCTAAGTTAACTGATATTTATCATATGTTTGATGATTATAGCTTGAGATTGGCTATAAATGATGTATTATAATTAGCATTGGCCATGTACAGGAAGATCTAAGAAGGATGAAAAGACAGAGCAAGAGGAAAGTGGTTTTGAGCTAAAGGCCTAAGGTAAGTAGGCAGCCCCCTTTTGTGATTCTTATGTATGGATGGTGATAGTGGTTATCCCATGTTTGCTCCGGGCATGTGTGTTTTGGATGATAATTGTGGATATCCCATGTTGGTGTAAGATCAATGTGTATTTGTTTATGATTAGTCTATAATTACAATTCATATTGTAATGGCGTGATTGTTGTTTAAAGAATTCAAATGATGTATAAAGTGAAGCATTGGCATGTCTTAGTAGATAATATATATATATATATATATATAGTATGATGATAACCTGATATGTTTCTCTTAATGTGTAATGCCACCATGGTATGATACAGTTCTTAGGCAGTGGATAAAATGGGTCAATTTAGATTGTTGTTTGATGTTTATAAATTCAAAATGCTGTAATTGATAAATGATGTATATCAGGTTCTAATCTTGATATTTTAGGAGAAACTTTGTCGAATTTTTAGTAAAAATCTCATTAGAAATTAGGTAAACTAGAAAATGAGACCCAACTACACCACCCTGGAAGTGGGGAAATTTATGTATAATTATAATGGATTTACAATGTAAAATGGAAGAACGGCCCTGGGTGGGTGGGGCGTTATAGGTGGTATCAAAGCCTATGAACTTATCTAAAGTGATAAGTTTAAGTTGAGAGATGAGCCCAGAACCATGATGGCATTAGAAATTTTTGAGGAAATAGAAAATGGCATGCCAATATGAGTCGATAAAATTGTCATTAAATGTTAAAGGCATGAGTTAGGGAAAGGAGACACTTGGAATGTTTGGTATGAATGTCATCATGTGAATGGTTATGATATGACATAGATGATTTTGGTACGAAATGCACTTGATGATATAGTGACAATATAAGGATAATTTAGTTATGTATATAATTGATGATATGAAATCATTATGATCTGAGTAGCTCAGGGAAGCATGGTGATGCTTATATGCATCCTGTTTGAATATTTGGTGATGTTGTTTGAATATTTGAATTATTATTGCTTCATAGGATATGTAAATTTGAAATGATGAAACTGTAAAAGTTTCACGAATGAGTGTTGGTAATTGAATTTAGTTTGATTTGTTTTATTGAAGTGTGATGGAATCATTGGATTCCTTTGATCAAAATGGCTGTGTGAATTTTAATGGCTATTAAATTGTATGATTGAATATATGTGTGGAATTTTGAATGATGTTTCATGTGTTTTATGGCTATAGTTGGTTGTTGTGAATGATAATATATTAATGAATATTTTATTGAATAACTCTGCTTGTTAATAATTGGATTGAATGAATTATTGGATAGGAATAGTAACTATCCCATTTGTTTGATTCCATGAGACTATTGTAAGTAATGTACTGATGTTATGAAATTGAAAGATAAAAGTTTGTATTTTGGGTATTTGTTTGTAAGTTGTTTATTTAGTTATTTATGAAATTGCAACGTTATTGTGATATTGTATTGTGTAATATACCTCATAAGGCATTTGGGTTGTGTGGTGATAGGATGATTAGAAATTTGTATAATGCTAGGATGACATGAAAATGCGGATATTATGGAGACTAGATTTGGTTTAAATTTGGTTATTTGAATAAGGTTTGGCCATTTAATTATTTAGTGAATTGAATATTTGGCTATTAGATCAAGTTTGGATATATATATATATATATAGATAGTTATTCGATTGAGTTTTAAGATATTTTTTTTATTTGATACTGAGATGGGCCTGGAGGGGCAGTGAGGTTCTTGGTAAGGATGCACTGTACACCAGAAGGGACAAATCTCTGAGACCAGTAAGGTTCCTAGTAAGGATGCACTATGCTAAAGCGGACGATATGCATTGAGATTTAGGTACCTGTTGGGATGACTTTTACGGATCTTTTGCTATGAAACTTATGTATTAGCCAGTGGATAGATTGGCAGGGGTGTCATCAACCCTGACCAATTGAAGAATGATCGACATGCTTGGGGTGATGGCTGCCAGGGTGGCAGTATGGTGGCATTGGTTTGATAATGTAAGAATTGAATGAAATATAAAAAGATATGATATGTATGATGAAGTATGATATATTATATAAGATTGAGCCCCTATAGTATGTATCATTAAAAGTTAAAGGCTATATTTAAGTCTCCAGATTGATGTGAATATTGAGTCTGACATTCCTATGTTGCAGTGAGGGCTAAATGTCATAGGTGGCATCAGTATTGCTGCCATAAGTCTGGCAACATTCGTGACTAGGAGATATAGAAATCCACCGATCATACATCAATAGGGAGAAGAAAATGATAAGTTATAAAGAATGAATTGTTATATAAATCTATAATAAAGTGGAAAATTGATGATGATGATTTTTCCACTTTGTTGTGGCATAGTCCACTTGATATGGCTTCATATGGTTGACTAGTGGCCGAGTTCACTTGGATTGATAGCCTCCCGTGCATGGTACTAATTGGCGGCAAATGGGATATAATGAGCATGAGCATGAGCATGGTATTGGTTGATAGCAGGTGAATAACAGTATGGATACATTGATTTGTGTTGGCCATATGATAGTAGTTCCATTTACATATGTGAGATCGATGTAATGATGGAGGGATAATGAAAAATATACAAATGGTAGTATGAGATGAAATTAGATAATGAAGATTGTGAAATAGTATTGCCATTGTTTGATATTGTTGTATTGATATTGATATTGATATTGATATATGTTGTGATTGTATGATATGGTATGGAATGATTCTATTTTGAACTTATTAAAATTGTATACATGTTGTGATATGGATTGTATCAGTATAGGTTGAATGACATCCAATCAATGCCATCTTTATGATGGAAGAGGAATTGGAAGAACAACTTATTATGATACATGTTTGATTGATATTACTCATTCATGATTATGTAAAATTGATTATGTAGAGTTATAATATTGTTCCAAAAAGATTATAAAGAAATGAAGTTGTATGAACTTGATAATTATGTTTGTTGATTGAAGGAATAAAGCATTTAAATCCTATTAAGATCAATTTCTCCTGTATTGAATGATTTGAAAATCTTAGAAGTATTGGATTAAAATGGGCTTGAGAATGTGATTTTCTGATTATAATGAAAATGGAATTATGAATCGATGTATTAGTGATTGGATGATCAAATAGTTGACCCTTCATGATTATTATAAAAACTTGGCAATAATTAACATGTCTTGAAACATGCTTGATGTATAATTTGGTTTAGCTAAGTTGTGATAATAGTAATATAAGTTATGAATTGAATTACGAGGTAAGATAGGGATGAAAACTTTATGATATTGAAAGTTTCAAAGATGAAACTTTTTGTAAGGAGGGTGGTCTGTAACACTTGTGGTATTAAATTTTGATAATTATATGTTGATTGATAAAGAAATTAGGTTTGAAAGGAATTAATGCAAGTATAAGTATGATGGAGCAAATTGCAAGTGGATGCAATTGAAATTATGATTTGATTTTTGATTATTCGAGGGTGTGAACAGTGAAAATTATACCATTATTATGTGGAAAAATAATGGAAAATAAATGAGAAAAAGAAAATATGCAAACAATTAGAAAAATAGGCAGAAAATGGGCAGTAGGGCGGATGTAGTAGCCTGGAAAAGGACGCTGCGGTGTCTGACTGAAGAAAGGGGCAGTGCATGGGCAGATTTTTCCATGACTAGTGTGTTGTCGTACGTAACCAAATTTAGAACCTTACTCCAATTAAATTACCTCTAGTAGTGTGAATAAGGGTTGATCCCACAAGGAGTATCTAGCTTAGTTTTATGCAATGTGAACAAGAAATGGGGGTGTTTTGAATATAATAAGAGTAATGTTGTGAAGGAAATCTATCTGAGAAGAAAACCTTGGTTCAAGTCAACATCCACCATCAGAATGTCGTAACTAATCATTGATGCAATTATAAATCAAATCACACTTTGAATATTTACTATTGGAATTATTTTTCCTATCTCTCCTTCAACATAGTTAATTAGAAACATGTGATCCAATTAACCATAACTACTAAACAACCTCAGAAACACGCTAGAGATATAATCTAATAGCAACCTTAAGATTTGTAGAGGTTGATGAAGCTAAACAACACAAGCACATGCGGTTGTATTTAATTTAGTCAAATATTCTTTCTAAGATTTAATAACTATAATAGTAGCAAATTATCAAACCCTAGTTGCCTCACAGATTAGAGGGATCAAACAATTATGGATTTGATATATAATCTATCAATAGATTACAATGAATAATAAACTGGTAGATCTCCTAATAATAAAGATAATAATCATAATCATGAACAAAGAAGAACATTCAATACTCAAAGTATAAATTGAATAATTAAATCAAATTAGATCTCACAGTATGTTCATTTTGAGGCTTCTGTCTCCTTAAACCAAGAATAAAAGTTTTGCCACGCAGGGCCATGAAATCACAAAGAAAATGAAATAAAAGAAAGAAGAGAGAAAATTCTTTATTGAAAGTTGCCAAAAAGTCCTCTTTAAACCCTACCTAAAGAACCCCAGAAAACCCTAGGAAACTTCTATTTATAAAGAGTCAAAAATACTCAAAACAACAATTTCTGCAGCTTTAGAAAAGTGGGGAAAAGAAGTCGGGCACTGGAGCACCGGGATTAGGTGCTAGAGTGCACAATTTGCTACCTAGTTTAGCTATTCGGGCACTGGAGCACCAGTTCTGGGTGTTGGAGCACCCATTCTACTGCCCGGTGGGATGGTGTGAAGGGAAATTAGTGCCGGTTCACAATCTGCTAGACATGAATTCACTGTTTCAACCATAAGTTTCTCATTTAAATCAGAATCACATGATTCTTCTTTAATTGGTTAGATACTTTGATATCTACAACTTTATTGTTGATAACTTTTTCCACATCATCCTTTAAATATGGCAAAATTGGTAAACAAGTGATAGCATGTGTAATCTTTAGCTCCTTTTTGACATATCAGTCCTTGATATATTCTTTATCTCTCAAAATGCCCAACATGAAAGTTGTAGAATGTTTTCTTGTATTTACATAACATATTTAATCATCTCAATCAGAGGTAAGATGAGAGAGTTATGCCCAAAATACGGAGTGATGCTAAAATTATCCAAAATACTTGAATTGACTTCTTTTGTACTTTAACCTCTCCAATTGTCTCCTAAATCGAAATATCAGAATAATGAGTACATATAGGAGTAAAATAAGTATAAAATATTAAGTATTAAGGCAATAAAATATGACATTTTGTAATCTCATCAACGCCACAGTGTGGATTGGATGCTGCGACATGGAATTGGGGAATGGCAAGGCGGTGGTGTGGAATTGGACGTCGCAACATGGATCGCTATTTTATGCAGGATAGCCCAATTTTCAGACATTTTTCCATCTTGTTTCTTCTCTGGTTCATCCCATTCTTTCTCCCCTTTTTCCTTAGCCCTTTTATACATGATTTCTAGTTGTTTTAGTTAGAAAAATCATCATGCATAGCTAGAAAAACTTGTGCTCTTTTAGTTAAACCTAATTTTCACCCTTTTAAACCATGAAAAATGATAGAAAATGAAAGAAATATCAAATTTCCCCCAAATGGATGGAGCCAAATGGAGTTGGGAGCTTAGTCCTTCATTTGAGAAGGACGGCTATGCTTGTAAGTGACGGTAAGTTCAATTTCTCAACCGAATCCCAAAATTTTGATTTTATGGTTTTGAGGAAAAATGGATTTTTGGGCTTAAATTAACATATGTGCTTATAAATTCATGGTGAAATGATCTAATGAAGTAATTATTGTGATTTGGCCTGAGAAATTTTGAATTTGGCATGATAGGGTTTCTATGAATAGTAAAAATTAGGGATTTTTTGAATTTTGTTAAATTAATAATGGGATAAATGATTAATGACATGATTAATATGTTTTAGAACATGTATGGAGTGATTTGGATCAATGGAATTGAGTTTTGGGCTATGCCTTAGTTTGGGTTTAAAAAGGATTTTTGTGAATAGGCTATTTAAGCTATGGATTGAATAGCCTAAAAGCTTAATTGAGTTATTTGCATGTTGCTGAAATGCTAATCATGTGAGATATTAGATAAATATGTTAGACAAAAAGGTTTCTTGTGATAATTGTAAAGAAACCCTAAGTTAACTGATATTTATCATATGTTTGATGATTATAGCTCGAGATTGGCTATAAATGATGTATTATAATTAGCATTGGCCCTGTACAAAAAGATCTAAGAAGGATGAAAAGATAGAGCAAGAGGAAAGTGGTTTCGAGCTAAAGGCCTAAGGTAAGTAGCGGCCCCCTTTTGTGATTCAAATGTATGGATGGTGTAATGGTTATCCCATGTTTGCTCCAGGCATGTGTGCTTTGGATGATAATTGTGGATATCTCATGTTGGTGTAAGATCAATGTGTATTTGTTTATGATTAGTAAATGTCGAGGATAGAGAATATCCCTTGGATGGAAATGATGTGTTTGCCGAATAGGATGAATGCATGAATGTTGGGGATGTGGAATATCCCATAGTTGAATTTGTTTATGATATAGAAATGTGAATGTTTGGAATAGGAAGTATTCCAGATGACTGTGGGGGTAGAGAGTATCCCATGTCTTTAAGCTTATCCTTGTATATGGAGGTCATCTACATGAAAGGGATAGGGAATATCCCAGTTTTATGATAAGAAAGTATGAAATAGGAGGGGATGGATAATATCCCTGAGTTATATTGATAAGGATTATAATTATGCATAGAGTATGTATGAACAAAATAAGGAATTGAGCCTTATAATACAGTTATTTTGTATTGCTCATCTTAGGATGAGATGGAAATGTATTATGCTTATGATAATGAATTGAAAATAGAATATAATGTAGTTAATGCATATTTTAGATTAGAATATGTTGTTATGTTTAATTATTTTTCATTATTTGTGCCTACTTACTGAGTTGCCCAGACTCACGCCTCCTTTCTTAAATTTTTAGTTCAGTGGTCAAACAAAGGATGTATGAGAGAGAGAGATTGAAGATCTCTGGATGGTATGATTGTATATTGGGATTGGAATCCCATTTTTGTATTAGTCTATAATTGTAATTCATATTGTAATGGTGTGATTGTAGTTTAAAGAATTCAAATGATGTATAAAGTGAAGCATTGGCATGTCTTGGTAGATAATATATATATATATACATACATATATATATATTATGATGATAACCTGATATATTTTCCCTAAGGTATAATGTCATCATGGTATGATATAGGTCCTAAGCAGTGGATAAAATGGGTCAATTTAGATTGTTGTTTGATGTTTATAAATTCAAATTGCTGTAATTGATAAATGATGTATATCAAGTTCTAATCTTGATATTTTAGGGGAAACTTTGTCAAAGTTTTAGTAGAAATCTCATTAGAAATTAGGTAAACTAAAAAATGAGACCCAACTAACCCACCCTGGAAGTTGGGAAATTTATATATAGTTATAATAGATTTTTGACGTAAAATGGAGTACTGGCCCGAGGTGGGCGGGGTGTTACACACAATCAACCATCCACTTATATTACACATGCTTAAATCAAGAAATGTCCTCACAAATGTAAATAGCATATTTCATTTAACTAGTTCATGTTCACATACATAAGCCACTTATGGCCTAGTTACAACATACAAGTCTCTATTTGATTACATGGGAACTTATACATAATACTAGTGCAATATGCTTGACAAAAAATCCAGTGTTACATTCACATTCTAAGTATAATGAAACAAGTCATCATTTTATTAAAGACCATATAGAAAACATGATGTTTGTCTAGAGTACGTGCTTACAAATGTTCTACTTGCAGATATCTTCCCTAAACCATTATCATCTGATAGTTTTTGTACCATTAGAAGTGAATGAGGAATGATAGACATCAATGCATAGGGTCATGCCTTATCATTTATAATTTTCATGTTCTATATTGATTTGATACATTTAAATTGGTTTGAAATCTATGGTTTGCTGCTTATGTGTGTACTTTGTTG
>JAYJMB010082204.1:4094-21684 GCA_036873735.1 Pouteria campechiana
TTCATTATGAGATAAATTCCTTTTTTTGGGGTAATGATGTAGCCCTCCTTGATATTTATTGTTAATAGATATTGTTGGGTTATTAATTGAATATCGTTTTGTTTCATTCATTGTGTATAATGCAATCATCTAATTTATTTAATTATCTGATCACCAATTATGTGAATTAGCTTGATTTTCTTTGAGTGCGTGGTTAAGGTAGATGCCATTTGCTAAACCATATATTGAACTCTTTTGAATCAATGAGTAGATGGTTAAGGTAGATGCCATATGCTAAACTATTCTTCTTGGTTCATTAAATTTCTTCTGATTTTCATGAGTTTTCAATCTTAATTACATTACATGCCATAGGTAATTAGAATGAGAGAAAATAATTGATTTAAACCTGGATGCCTAATGGTAATAATCATATAGTTTATAGAACAAACCCAAGATGCTGAATTGATACTAACATCTCAACAAAAATATCATTGAGTGGCGAAATCAGATGCCCAGAATCTTACAACCTGAATACTATTTTACATTACTTAAGTCATTATTTTGTATTTATTTTACATTACACTTTTAGTTACTTAGTCTCTAAATTATCTTTCAGATTTAGGACAACTTAGTATTAGTAACTAAACATAATTGAATTAGTTTGATAGTTCTCTATGGGATCGACCCTTGCTAAGCACACTATAATGCTATACACTCATGCACTTGTGAGGAATTATAATTTGACCATCAAGTTTTTGGCGTTGTTGCTAGGGAACTGGTTCCAAATTGATTTGATTAATTTAGTTATAATTTTTCTTTTTGGTTGTTGTAGTTTATTTTATTTAGGATTTTTAATTCTTTCTTTCTTTCTTTTGCAGAACTGTGAATGCAAGGAAGACGATCATTGAATCTAGTTCTGTTGCCCTGGAACAATCACATTGATAAAGTGAAAATAGGGACAAAAAGTGTAAGTAAAGAAGATGTTCAGATGGCTGAGAACATGGAAAACAAAGTGCTTCAACAAGCTCAACAGTTGACGAAGGAATTTGCATGCCCAACGATTAGAATTTCACCTTCATGCATTGTTTTAGATGACAATGCAAGGAATTATGATCTAAAGCATATACACTTTAACATGCTTCCGTATTTTCATGGTGTAGCTATAGAAGATCCCTTAACATTCATATATGATTTCTATGCAACTATTCAAACTTTTTCTTTGCAAGGTTTAACTAAGAATCAACTGTGCATGAGATGTTTTCCTTACACCTTGAAGGACGCAACAAAAACATGGTTCATGACGTTGGCTCCTAAATCACTAACTACATAGGATGCAGTATATAACAAATTCATTAGTAAATTTTATTCCCATGCTAAAAATGCAGAATTGAGAAGTAAGATTGCTACATTTTCTCAAATGGATTGGGAAGCATTCCATGAAGCATGGAAGAGATTTAAGGCATTATTGATTCAATGTCCTCACCATAGATATCCTCTTAAATTGCTCAATCAATTTTTTTACAATGGACTAATACAACCATGCTAAGCCATGGTTGATAATGTTGCAAATGGAGCAATGGGAGAAAAGACCCTGCAAGAGACATATGATCTATATGAGATACTTGGAGCAAACTCCCAACAGAAGAGTGTCAGAGGTAGGTCAAGAGGAATTTATGAGTCAACTCTAATAGTATCTTTCTATGCAGATGGCAGATATGGCAAAATAGATGAAGGCGATGTGCTCAATGATAATGAACTTGAAGTAACCTATCCTTACTGAGGTTTGTTCAATTTGTGGTAATCCAGGACACTCACAGAATGTTTGACCTTCCCATGAAAGCTTTGAAGGAGTTTTGGAGCAAGCAAATGCAATGAATTTCTACAACTAGTGGCCACATAGTGATCCTTATTCAAATACTTGTAATCCTGGTTGGAGGAATCATCCAAACTTTTCATGGAATAATAGTCACAATCAGAATCAAATTGGAACCTCTTTCTAGCCCAAAGATGCCTACTCTTTAGGAAACTATGTAGAGTTTCATTCAAGTAACTCAGACTCAGTTCCAAAATAATGAATCAAGATTTCAGAATGTGAAGGCATCAATAAAGAAGATAGAAACATAATTGGGGTAGATTGCAAAAGCTATGCAGAGCACACATCGAGAAAGTTGCCAAGTCAGCTAGAGCAAGCAAAAGTAGTGACAATATTGAGAAGTGGAAAGGTAATTAACAATAATGTTGGTGAAGAAACTGATGAATCTAATGCTTCTAAAGGAATAGACAACAACAAGGAAAAGGAAGCAGAGGAGGTAACCTCAAGGAAGGCCATGTTTCTAATAGTTAACCCTCTAGTCAACCATAAACCACCACCACCTTATGATCCACTAGTACCTTTTCCAGGATGATTAAGGCAGAGCAAACTGGACAAATCATTTTTTGATATTTATGAGATCCTCTCCAAAGTTAATGTTAACTTTTCTTTGCTTGAAATGATTAAGAACATGCCTACTTATGCAAAGCTTTTGAAAGAATTAACCTCAAAGAGGCATAAATATGAGCCTCATGAAAAGGTAATAGTTTCTGAAGTTGCAATTGCAGTTCTGCAGACAAATCTTCCTCCAAAGTTAAAGGATTTAGGTAGCTTTAATATCACAATCATTGTTGGTGGAACGAATAAGGTAAAGGATATGTTAGATTTAGGATTAAGTATAAATCTGATGCCTTATTTAGTTTACTTGTAACTTGGTTTGGGAGATTTGAAACCTACTACAATGTCTCTACAACTTGCAGATACATCAGTGAAATATTCAAGAGGCATTACAGAAGATACATTTGTGTAGATTGACAAACTTATTATTCCTGCAGATTTTATTGTGCTTGACATCTAGAGGCAAGTGACTCCAGAGAGAGAGGTGCCCATTCTTCTAGGGTGCCCATTCATGGCAATAACTAGGACAAGCATTGGATGAGACTGTGAAATTTTATGTTCACAATTCTCTTTCATTACCTTCAGATCCTACAAATCCTAGTGGTTATTTTCAAATTGATGATTTGGACTCACTTGTATCATCTACTTTTGTGCAATAGGAAACAAAACACAAACTGGTATTGGTGCTTATAATTGAAGAATTCATTGAGGAGGATAAAGAAATTAAAGAGTTGAAAGAAGATTTGGATAGTGTAGAGGAAGTTAGAGAAGATGGAGTCACCAAGGGGGTGTTGACACATTTGAGTTCCAATTTGGCATCATCAATTGTCACACCACCAAAATGGGAATTGAAGCAATTGCCACGGAACTTAAATTATATATTTCTTAGTGATAATGACACTCTTCTAGTTATAATTGCTGCTGACTTATCTATTGATGAAGAAAATAAGCTGTTGAATGTTTTGAGAGAGCATAAGGAGGCTATAGGTTGGACATTAGCTAACATTAAAGGAATTAGCCTCACTATGTGTATGCATAAGATCTTATTAGAAGATGATGCAAAGCCTTCTAGGGATGCTCAGAGGAGACTTAACCCACACATGCAAGAAAATATTAGAGCTGAAGTGATTAAGCTCTTGGATGAATGTATTATCTACCTAATTTCTAATAGCAAATGGGTAACTCCAGTTCATATGGTACCAAAGAAATCTAGAATTTCTATTGTTAAGAATGATAATAATGAGTTGGTGCCAAAAGGAATGACTACAAAATGGCAGATGTGCATAGATTACAGAAAACTAAATGCAGCCACAAGAAAGGATCACTTTCCTCTCCCTTTCATTGATCAAATGCTTGAAGGATTGGTAGGTCATGCTCACTACTATTTTCTAGATGGTTTTTTAGGTTACAATTAGGTTCCCATTGCTATAAAAGACTAGGAAAAGATAACCTTCACCTGCCCATTTGGAACTTTTGTTTATCAAAGGATACCTTTTGGTTTGTGCAATGCCCCTGCAACCTTTCAGAGGTGTATGATGTCTATTTTTTCTGATATGATTGAAAGGTTTATAGAGGTTTTCATAGATGATTTTTCTATCTTTTGTGATTCATTCGATGAGTACCTGAATAACTTGACATTGGTGCTTAAAAAGTGTATTAAAATGAATTTGACATTAAGTTGGGAGAAGTGTCATTTCTTAGTTAAGTAGGAAATTTTGCTGGGACATATTATTTCAAGTAGAGGTGTTGAAGTTGATAAGGCAAAGATTGATGTGATTGCTAAATTGCCTCCCCCCACTTCAGTCAAGGAAGTGAGGAGTTTTCTCAGTTATGCAGGTTTTTATAGATGGTTCATAAAAGACTTTTCAAAAATTTCTAAACCATTGTGTAACTTGCTAGCTAAAGATGTGACTTTTTGTTTTGATGATGAGTGCCTTGCTGCTTTCAATACCTTGAAAGAAAAACTAACTTTTGCTTCAATTTTAGTAGTTCCTGATTGGTCTACTCCTTTTGAGCTTATGTGTGATGCATCTGACTTTGTTATTGGTGTTGTCTTAAGGTAAAGAATAGATCAATTACCTCATGTGATCATTATGCAAGTAGAACTTTAAATGAAACACAAATAAATTATTCCACCACTGAAAAATAATTGCTTGCAATTGTGTTTGCTTTGGAAAATTTTTGATCATATCTGATTAGTTCAAAAATAATTGTTTATTCTGATCATGCTACATTAAAATATTTGCTGATTAAGAAAGATGCCAAGCCTAGATTGATTAGGTGGATATTATTATTGCAATAATTTAACCTGGCAATCAAGGACAAAAAAGGTAATGAAAATGTAGTAGTTAATCATTTGTCTAGGTTAGTGGAAGGGATAGATTTTGAGCAAAAGAAAGATAAAGAGAGCATCCCCATCAATGAGATTTTTCCTGATGAGCAATTATTTTATGTAAAGGGAAGTGGACCTTGGTATGCAATTATTTAATGATGCACTTTGGGCATATAGGACTGCATTCAAGACCCCAATATGAATGAGTCCTTGTAGACTTGTCTTTGGAAAAGTTTGTCATCTGCTAGTGGAGTTAGAGCACAAAGCATACTAGACGATAAAGAAACTGAACTTTGATTTGAAGAAGGCAGGTGAAGAGAGAAAGCTTCAACTGAATGAACTAGAGGAGCTGAGAGATGAAGCTTATGAGAATGAAAAGAATTATAAGAAGCAAACAAAGAGATTTCATGATCAAATCATTCACAAAAGATGCATTGAACCTGGAATGGAAGTTTTGCTTTATGACTCACATTTACGTTTGTTTCCTAAAAAATTGTTGTCTAGGTGGGTTGGACCATTCCTGGTGACACGAGTGTTCTCAAATGGAGCTATGTAGTTAAAGAACTTGAAGACTAGAAACAAGTTCAAAGTCAATGGTCATCGAGTAAAGAGATATATGAAAGATGACTTGCCCATGCAGTTGAATGAAATTGTTGGATTTTAGAATCCATGAAGGAGCACAGACGTTAAATAAAGCGCTCCTTGGGAGGCAACCCAAGTTTCTGAACTTTCTTTATTTTCGTAACATTTAGTTTAGTTAGTTGTTTTATTTTCTCTATTGGTACAGATTCATATTTTTTTTAAGTAGTGGTTTGATGTTTCTGTTGCAGAAGGAAGAAATCTATTTTTAGAATGAGTGTAAAAGTTACAAAGGATTACAGATGATGTTTCTAGTGTTATAACTGCCACCTGATATTTGCAAAGGATGTCAAAGCCATTTCAGAAGGAGAGGATGAGAATGCACTTCATTTAGGGAAGCCTATAAACTTAAACTTCTATCATTATTTCACATGGAGGTTAATGTTTGGTTTATGTTGGGGGATATTTTGAGATTTACATTTAGATTTCAGATTTGCATTTTCAGTCAATTCAGTTTGAAATTTTTTTTAGGTGTATATTTTTAAGGATCTATAATTTTTAATGACTTAGCCAAGTAAATCCAAGAGCAATTATCTTAGTATGCTGAAATTGAATAGGATGGATTCATTCTCTTGTAATGATCAAGTGACATATGCTGAGTTTTTGATTACCATTGCACATGATTTAGAAATAAGGATAGATGCTACCTTGTGATTTATTGATTCTTGTGGTAAGTCCTTTTTCATGATTGATGAAAATTTCATTGAGCACATTACATCATGATTATGCAAATTGTATGTTGATTAGTTGATGATGCTATGAATTCAGTGACATATTTTAGTTGACATGAGCATGCTAGAACTTGTTTGATTAACTCTTAAGGTGAAATCCTAGATAACATATTTACTTGGAAGTGATTTAGGCATACTTTGATTAGTTTGAGCCTCTCAAGCTAACCTATTACATTAATTGTCACTAGTGTCCCCATTGAGCTTTAATGAAAGAATGACATATAGGAAGCATATAAAAGATCACCATTCAACTTTTCTTTCTTTAGCCTTATCATTCAGTCCCTTTTAGCTTGAAAAACCATGTTAGACCTATTAAGAGACATATTTATACATGATAGCAGAAAGGTATATGAGTGCGTAAGAAGATAAGTTTGGGGGGTCATTAAAAAGATGAATGTCAAAAGAAATATGGGATATAAGGGAAATGAATCAATGAGGATTTATTCTTCAAATGTGGGGGGATCATGTCTCCATGAACTCAACAAGCAATAAGTTTAGAGATGTGGTAGTAATACAGCCCATAGTTAGGGGGAGCTCAGGTCCTATTGAATATAAAAGAAAATATGTTGGGGTGTGATAGTAATACAACCCTTAAAATAGGAAGAGCTCCAAATAAAAAGTTAAGAGAGTAAATATTCATGTAAAATTCAGATATGATCTCTTACTTTGTGAATCCTTATTTCCTTTCTTGTTAGCTAAACCTAAGGCCCTAGTACAAGCTTAGCAAAGACCTACTAATCTAAATGAATAGAGTTACCTGCATTAGTGGAGAAGGATTATAAAAAGCAAGCTTATGAGGTGTTTGTTAAGATCATGAGAATCGTTGGTTTGCACATTATTGATTGAAAAACATGCCAATAGCATTAGATTGACACTACACACATATTTTTATTTAATAAAAGGATTGATGAAGCATTAGTTTCATGAGATTACTTGGTAAGTATCTTGAGTGATTTATGAGATATATTCACATGTATAATTTGTCTAGCATGTTACTTATTGTTTGAGAGAGATTTTTCTGACTAATTCATGAGTTCAGATTGTTATTTTGCTCGAGGACAATCAAAAGCTAAGTTTGGGGGTATTTGATAAGCTCACAATATATCATATTTTTATATCTAAATTTACATGTTAAGATCTTCTTTTAATGTTTTTCAGTGGATATTTCACTTAACAAAGTTTGTTTTATTGATCTGTAAAATGAAACTAAAAATAACAAAAGATGTTACTTTCAAACAAATTCTAGGAATAATAGAGGAATATTTGGAAATTGTGCTCAACATAAACATTTTAGCCTATATTCTTAGCTTTCCAATGCATTAAGAATCACATGATTCAGAATTTATATAAGAAATTTATGGCTAAAATAGTGCAACTGCCTATAGAACCACATTCGTTTGCTACTTCATTTGATAGAAGGTGTTGCTTTGAAAGCTCATGACTCATAGAATATGGATGATTCAGACAAAGTGACCAACATAAAGTTATATCCCCTAAAAGTATCTATCTAATTCAAAAAGAATGTAGCAATTCTGAGTTTTTATGAGAAAGTTATGATCAAAATAGTGGTGCTCTCTCAAGAAAACTCCAAAATATCAATTTCGTAGGCAACACAAAAGGCGGTACTTTAAGCTTCTATGAATCAAAATAAAAATAGAATTAAGAAATAAGATTAACATAAAATTTATATATCTTGAAATTATCTATTCAACTCAAGAAAAATTACTCAATTTGGAGTTCATATAAGAAAGTTATGATAATTCTACTAAAACTGCTCTGGAACATCAAAAACTCCAAAGCAAAATTAGCAACTCCAAAGTTCACTTCAGCGACTCTGAATCAACATTTTATGACACTAAAGTTTACTTTAGAGACTCCAAAGAAACATTGTCTGACTCCAAAATTCACTTTTGTGACTCGAAAGTTCGCTTGCATGCCTCTGAAGCAGACATGTGCTTCCAAAATTGACTTTTGTGACTCCAAAGTTCACTTCAGTAACTCCGAAGTTAATATTTAGTAACTCCAAAGTAAGATTATTTGACCCTGAAGCAATCTTCAGTGACTTCAAAGTAGGAATTCAAATTTTTGCTCAATCTTTAGTGCATCTACAATAGCTTAACAGGAAACAAAGTTTGAAATCAAAGCTTATAATTAGAAGTGCACAAATTTAGTTATTTTTCCATTGTCAGATGTTGCAAATTTAAGAGTATGAGGCATGCAAATTGCAAAGCATTATTGAAAGCTGACTTCTAGACTCAATGTTGTGTTATAATTTTTAAAACCCAGGATACACAACAACTTAGTTATTTTAAGAACTTCTACTTTTATGCATTGCAATATTTGGGAAGTGATATTTTTGTTGGGAAATACCAAGTTATTATTCGAAAAGGATCTCTGTGTGTAGAGGCATTATAATTTATGGAGAAGTTCTAATAAAACACTGCTGCTTGGGTTATTTAAGGAGACATCCAGAATATAGTTGGGGGGTT
Organism: Pouteria campechiana; assembly: GCA_036873735.1. Taxonomy (NCBI): domain Eukaryota; kingdom Viridiplantae; phylum Streptophyta; class Magnoliopsida; order Ericales; family Sapotaceae; genus Pouteria; species Pouteria campechiana. The sequence continues at coordinate 12,693 of JAYJMB010082204.1, forward strand.
GGACGGGAGAAATTCCCCAAGAAAGCAAGAGGAGGATTTCAAGTTCTGCAATCATGTATATTTTGGGGAGTTTTATTTCTATTTTCATTATGAACTAAATTGCTTTTTCTAGGGCAATGATGTAGCCCACCTTGATATTTATTGTTAATAGAGATTGTTGGGTTATTAATTCAATATCATTTTGTTTCATTCATTGTGTATAATGTAATCATCTGATTTATTTAATTATCTGATCACCAATTATGTGAATTGGCTTGATTATCTTTGAGTACGTGGTTAAGGTAGACGCCATATGCTAAACTATATACTGTACTCTTTTGAATGAATGAGTAGATTATTTAGGTAGATGCCATATGCTAAACTATTCTACTTGGTTCATTAAAGTTCTTCTGATTTTTATGAGTTTTCAATCTCAATTACGCTACCCACCATAGGTAATTAGAACGAAGGAAAATAATTGATTTAAACCTGGACACCTAATCGTAATAATCATATAGTGGATAGAATGAACCCAAGATGCTGAATTGATACCAACATCTCAACCATAATGAATATCGTTGAGTGGTGAAGTCAGATCCCCAGATTCTTATCACCTGAATACTATTTTACATTACTTAAGTCATTGTTTTCTAATTATCTTACATTACACTTTTAATTACTTAGTCTCTAAATTATCTTTTAGATTTAGGACAACTTAGTATTAGTGACTAAACATAATTGAATTAGTTTGACAGTTCTCTGTGGGATCGACCCTTGCTAAGCACACTATACTGTTATACACTCGTGCACTTGTGAGGAATTATAATTTGACCATCACTAGCCTAAACAAAGACATCCCAATTAGAGTTTTGAATGCAGTCCTGTAGACCCACAGTGCATCATCAAGTTTCACTAACCAATCTTTCCTAGAGGCATTCATAGTTTTCTCCAAAATTCTTTTGATTTCCCTATTTAAAACTTCTACCTGTCCACTAGTCTGAGGATGACAGGGAGTTGCAATTTTATGTGTGAATCCATATTTATGAAGAAGTGCCTCAAACTGTTTATTACAAAAATGCATTCCCCCATCACTGATGATTGCTTTAAGTGTGCCAAATCTAGTAAAAATGTTTTTCTATAAGAATTTAACAATAATCTGAGTATCATTTGTTGGAATTGCTGCAACTTCTACCCATCTAGACTCATACTCTACAGCCACCAAAATGTACTTATGCCAAAAAAAGAGGGAAATAGTCCCAAGAAATCAATACCCCAAGCATTAAATAATTCACATACAAGAATATTGTTTAAAGGTATCTCATTTCTCCTAGAGATATTTCCCATTCTCTAACATTTGTCACATGAAACAACATGGGGTGTATGCATCTTTAAAAGGTGTGGGCCAATAAAAACTAGATTGCAAAACCTTAGTTATAGTTTCGGTGGAATAGAAGTGCCCACCTGCCTCTACATCATGACAATGCTGTAGAATACTCACCATTTCCTCCTTTGGAACACATCTCCTTATCAGCTGATTTGCACAAACTTAAACAGAAATGGTTCTTCCCAAATATAATGTTTAACTTCAGAAAATAATTTTTTCTTCTATTGATATGACATATCGGGGCGGGGGGGGGGGGGGGGGTGGTAACACCATTACCTGCCAAATAATCTACAAGATTAGCATATTAAGTATCATGCCCAGCTCTCCAAGGCCCTACGCTCCATATTTCTCTATCCTTTTATTATAATTTCCCCACTTTTAGGGTGGGGGTGTTCTGATATGATTCTATAATGCCCCACCTAGGGCTTATGCATTTTATCATTCCCCTACAATTTCTCCCTTTCTAAGGGGAACATCTTGTGAAAAATCCCACAAAGTCTACCCTGCTCTAAATATATTTAAACATGTGCAATATAAAATTGAATTTAAAAATTAGAAAATAATAATATAAACCATTAAACTCATTAAACTCACCCAACTTACCCACACGCTGCCAAGGATCTGAATTGTCCCTTGGTGGTAATAAACAAAACTAAAAATTTTATCCCTTCACAAATATCATTATGACATGCCAATATATTTCATGCTACCACATTTTAAATCTTTTAAATACAATCGTATATAAATATATAACAAAAATACAATCCCAATTTATCCTACTAAGAATGATAATGTCTTTAGATCAGCTCACAAGCACCAACTTGCAATTGGCTCCATTATCTATCCTGCCAACTAAACAATTAGAATAAGAAGGTGTGAGTCCAGACAACTCAGTAAATAGGCTAAATAAAAAATATTAATAAAACCAAATAGCATGTTGTAACCCAAAACATGTATAATACCTAATAAGCAATCACATTCCAATATATATAACTATGAGACTCAAGTTGTCAATAATTCAATAGATGTTCCAACGTACTTATACTATGAAGACCACGTCTTCATTATTCTTATACAATGCTTGGCGTATTTATGGTTCAAATTATAATTCCTCGCAAGTGCATGAGTGTATAGAAGTATAGTATGCAATGCAAGAGTTGATCCCACAGAGAATGATCAAACTGATTTAATTAGTTTTTGTTATTGAACTACACGATTCTTAAAAAGAATGTATTTAAAGCTAGGTAAATATGGTGTAAAATTGAATGGAATTTTAGAAATCAATAACTATTAATAATTTAGGGGAGATTAACAAGATGCAAGGGTCTAGGGATCCAATTTTGCCACTCAACGATACCCTTTACTATTGGAATGTTGGATTCAATGCTTATCTTAGGTTCATTCTTTCGAATGTATGATTACTACCATTTGGTATGTGGGTTTACATCAAGTATTTCCACTTGTTCTAATTACCTATAGTGTATAGCATAATTGAGGTGAAAACCCATTAAGCCCAAGAACTTGATGAAGCAAATATGTTGTGTACCTTAACCATCTATCCTTTTCATTCTAGGGAGCGGTTTAGCATATGGTTTGTACCTTAATCATGCTTAGATGGTGATCAAGCAATAAAACGAATCAAATGATTGATGATTGCAAATAACATAATGAATGAAACAAGATCATATAATCATTGATGACCAACAATCTGCATAACAAAGACTATCAAATAGGGTTACATCTTCACCCTAGAAATAGGAATTTAGTTCTTAATGAAAATGAAAACAACTCCCTTCATTAAGCTCATTATAATGCAAAACATCAACTTCTCTTGCTCTTGCTTACTTGATTGCTCTCCCTCTTTTCCACAAAAGTCACCAAAGTTGTGCCCCAAAGAACCCTAAAAATATAAACCCTAAATGAATGCAAAATGATCCTTCAAAAAAATTCTCTCATTTCATTAAAACCCAAGTGACAAAGGAAGCTAAAAATCATGTAGAAAATCAGGATTGGTGTCATGGCTTGGAATTTTAGGCAGTGGCGTGAGAATTGTTGCTCATGTGAAGATTCCTTGCAAAATATTTGTATGCCGCTGCTTGGAATTCTAGGTTGTGGCTTGAAAGTTGCCGGCCCTTAAAGATGCATTTTATGAAGTTGACATTATGGCTTGGAATTCCAAGCCATGGTGTTGATTTTTCTATCCTCCAAAGTTGCTTTTTTTGGTTGATCTTTTGCAAGTTTCTTCCTCTATAGCTTTGAGCTACATCTTTCTTTAATTTTTCTCTTCTTTTCCCATCTTTAATTCACCTAGAAAATTCAATAAATTCATGTTAAATTCATCTAAATTTGTCATGGATTCACAAATAACTAAGCTTGAACATGCATAATATAAGTGAATGCAATTCACATATCACAAATGATATATACACATATTCATTATCAAATTATGCCATACATGCACTACAAATCATAACCGTACCATTCCAGCACAGGATCATACGTATCTTGGAATGCTTTACATTCCATCATTTCACACATTCATAGAATATACAATCAAAAGAAAAATTGTGGGATCATCTTTATTCCCATTCATTCACATAGAATAGAAATAATTCAAGAGAATAGGCATTATCCTCATTAATCATATATGCACTACAAATACATACTAACTCAATTAGGGGATATTTCTTATCCCATCACATTCACATAATCACACAGTCATTTAATTCATAAACAAGGGTTACTCAATACATACTTTTACGGAGCAGCAATTCAAGGGATTTTCACTATCCCCAATCAAAAGATACATGCTCGGTCACAACAAATGGGATATTTCCATATCCCCTTTCAAAAATACAGTAAATCAAAAACAGCCTACTTACCTGCATGTGGAGCCTCTACATAAATCCTCATCAATTTCCTTAACTTCCCACTTATGCTCAATAATCCTAGATATATCACATATATTTAATTTACTTTACATAAGTTCTTACATAAAGACAATTCTTATTGCAATACAAATATACATAACACTTCTAGATAACATAAGTTGATATAACTGTACTCTATCCTTACTCATAGGGTTGTCTAATTTGAATTCTCCTCATTTCTAACCAATTATAATTTGCAATACCTTCCTCATAGAAGCATTTCATCAAAGAATATATATGCATCTTTTAAATTATAGTATTTCAACAAGTCTCTTAAGGAAATTTTATTTCCTACCATATATGCTCATCATACAAGATGATTAATAGTTCCATAACTGTAAAAACAATCTAATTAAGGCTTTAATTTAACTAATTTACAACTTAAACACTTTATAACCAAAAGCCCTTTTTTAACCTCTACTTAGGTCATAGTCTAAATTCGAAAGTCTCATTCTTAAACAAGTTCCAATTCACCATAATCAATGAATTATCCCCATGATTTATACCATAAGCTACAAAATTGGGGAAAATTACTGTTCATAGATGATGAGAATGTAAAATGTCATATTTTATTCCCTTAATAATTATTCCTTTACACTTATTTAATGCCTAAATTCACTCACTATTCTTATATTTTGATTTAGGACACAAATGGAGTTGTTAGGAGTAAAATAAAGCTAATTGGATGGTTTTGGACAACTACAATGTTACCTTAAGGATATTTTTGGTGGCGCCATATTTGATGAGCGTTTTGAAGAGAGAAAAGAAGAGAAAACAGAAGGAAAAGATGAGGCCCAAAGGATGGAAAAGGAAGACTAATGCAAAGGAGCTAAAAAGTAGGTTGTAGAGGAGACAGCAAGCTGGCACTGCTGGTGCAAAAACCCATGACCACCACCATGGTTGGACAATGAGGTGGCACCATTGGCACTAGTGGTAATCCAGTAAATTTGTAATTTTTTTGTATTGCGTATTTGTAGGGTTTTTAAGCCAAAAATTTAGGGTTTTTGAGGACTTTTTCCACTACCATTTTTGACAATTTTGAAGGGTTGAAAAGGGGGACTTTGAAGGCTTTCTTTAGGTTTATGGAATCCATCTCTCTTTTCTATTTTTCTTTATTTGTAATTTAATGGCCCTATGTGGTTAAACTTTTATTCTTCATTTAAGGAGACAGAAACCTCAAAATCAATTTACTATGAGACCTAATTTATTTTAATTGTTTAAGACATACTTTAAGTATTGAATATTCTTCTATGCTTATTTTCATGATTGTTATGTTTAATTGCTAGGAGGCCTACTAGTTTACTATTCATTATAATTGTTTGCTAGAGTATCAAATCCCGTAATTGTTTAATCACTCTTATTTGTGAAGCAACTAGGGTTTAATAATTTGTTGTTGTTGTAGTTATTAAATTTTAGGAAGAATATTTGACTAAATTAAATGCAACCACTAGTGCTTGTGTTGTTAACTTCACAAATCTTTACAAATCTTACGGCTCCTATTAGATTAAACCTTTAGTATTGGCCTGGAGTTGTTTAGTAGTTAGGGTTAATTAGAATGTTGGTTTCTAATTAACTATGTCAAAGGAAAGATAGGAAAAATAATTGCAATGGTGAATATTCAAAGTATAATTAATTTATAATTGTATCAATGATTAGTTATGAGATTCCGATGGTGGATGTTGACTTGAGCTAAGGTTTTCTTCTTTGATAGATTTCTTTTACAACATTGCTTTTATTACACTCAAAACCCCCCATTCTTGATTATATTGCATAAAACTAAACTAGATACTCTCCGTGGGATCGACCCTTACTCATACTACTATAAGTAATTTAATTAGAGTAAGGTTCTAAATTTGGTTTCTTACGACAGCACACCAAATTTTTGGCACCATTGCTGGGGAGTAATTCTAGTTAATTTTTGTGCTTTAGTGATCTTTATTTTGTTCTTGAATTTTCTTCTAAAAAAAGAATTTTTTTCTTATTTATTTTTTAGGATTTATTTGATTTTCCTGATTGTTTATGACTGTTACTCGATCTTCTAATCAAGGTGATTCGCAATAAGAACTAGAAATAGAGATAACTTTGCACAGATTAAGGAGAGAGAAGCTTGGAGAATTTCTAAAGAGAAGGCATTCTCAAATCCTTTATGTGAAGATAGTAATTCTGATTAAGAAAAGGAGGAAATCATGGCTAGAATTCAAACTTTGAAAGAGCTTGTCACACCTCTGTTTTGAATCAACAACCCTTATGCATAATGTTTCCTACTTTAGATGCTACCATCAATTTTGAATTAAAATCTAGACTAATTCATCTCTTGTCCACTTTTCATAGTCTTACAGGTGAAGATCCCCATAAGCATCTAAAGGAGTTTCAAATGGTATGTAGGAGTATGAATTCCATAGGGGTAATGGACGAGCAAATTAAATTGAGGGCCTTTCCATTCTCTTTGAAGGATTTGGCTAAGGATTGACTCTATTATCTATCATTTGAAAGCATTATAACATGGAATGAGATGAAGAGGTTATTTTTGGAGAAATATTTCCCAGCTTCAAGGGTGGCTAACATTCGGAAGAAAATTTGTGGTGTGAGAAAGCATAGTGTAGAATCCTTATGCAAATATTAGGAAAATTTTAAGAAATTATGTGTATGCTGCCCCCATCATCAGATTAGTGAGCAACTACTCATCCAATATTTCTATGAGGGCCTTCTTTTTACTGAAAGAAGCATGATTGATGCTGCTAATGGAGGAGCTTTAGTAGATAAAACTCCTGAAGCTACAAGAAATTTGATTGCAAATATGGTAGCGAATTCGCAACAATTTGGCACTAGGCTTAACTCTCCGTTAAGGCCTGTTAATGAGGTAAGTGTTTTCTCCCTTGAATAAAAAATTGCAGGTCTAACTTCTTTTGTTCATCAAATGGTTGTAAGTAATATGCAAATGGCGAAAGCTTATGGAATTTGTTTAATGGCAAGGCATCCAACTGATATGTGCCCAATTCTTCAAGAGGAACCTATTGAGCAAGTGAACATGATGGGTGGTTTTTCCAGACAACCACAAAGAAAGTATGATCCTTATTTGAACACATACAACTTAGTATGGAGGGATCACCCCAATTTTAGCTATGGGAATCCACAACCAAGTCAGCCCCTCACCCAAAATCGTCCAAGTTTCCAATAGTATTAGCAGGCATACCCACCTAAACAACAATAGGGACAAATTTCTAACTCTAGTATGTCTTTAGAAAATATTGTTAAGTCTCTTACCACTAATACTTTGCAATTTCAACAAAAAATGAGAACTAGCATACAAAGTTTGGAGAACCAAGTAAGTCAAATGGTAACCACAATCAATCAACTAGAGGGTCAAAGTTCAGGGAAATTACCCTTTCAAATGGTGGTGAACCCAAAAGAAAATACAACTGCAATCATTTTGAGAAGTGGTAAAGAGGTTGACATTTCAGCGAAGGTGACTCCTACACCAACGGAGCAAGAAAAGAAGAAAAATATTGTTGCAGACAAGAATATTCCTAATAGCAATGAAGTAACTTAACATAAGTTTTCACATCTTTTTGAGTATAAACTAGTACTTTCTTTTCCTAAGGCTTTAGTAGAATCTCACAAAATTAATAACTATAAAGATTTCTATGAGACTTTTCATAAATGTGAGGTAAATATTCCACTTTTTGATGTCATTAAACAAGTACCTTGTTATGCTAAATTCCTGAAAGAATTATGTACAATAAAGAGAAAATAAAAACTTAAGGGATTTGAAAAGGTGAGATTAGGGGAGAATGTTTTTACAATCATTCAAAGAAAACTTTCTGCAAAGTGCAGAGATCCAGGTATGTTTACTATCCCTTGCATGATAGGTAACACTAGACTTGAAAAGGCCATATTAGATTTAGGAGCTTCCATTAATGCCATGCCATATTCTTTATGTATTCTTTATATACTTCCAATGCATATCCAAAAGGTGTAATCAAGGATGTTCTTGTGCAAGTTAATGATTTTGTTTTTCTTGCTAATTTTAATGTGCTAGATATGGAGAACAGTGATCAAATTGCTCCTATTTTATTAGGAAGACCATTCCTAAAGACATCTAAGACCAAGATAAATGTTCATAGTGGCACACTTACCATGGAATTTTATGGTGAAATTTTTAAGTTTAACATTTATGATGCCATGAAATATCTTGACGATGATAATCTTGTCTACTTTATTTATGTGATTGATTCTTGTGTATAGGAAGTTTTTGAACTTGATGGAAAAGATGAATTGGAAGTTGCTGTTAGTGAGAATCTTGAGAAGGAGAATGAAGTTTTAGCATAGATTGATGAATTGCAGGAAACTATTGTAGCATTGAATGATTATCCAAAGTCCCCAAAATCAGGTAATGTTTCTCACATTGATTTACTAGTTTTTGATAAGAGAATTTTACCTTCTGTTTTGCAGACCCCTGTTTTAGAGTTGAAGCCTCTTCTCGGCCACCTCAAGTATGTGTTCCTTGGAGAAGGAGAGACCTTACCACTGATCATTTCAAGTAAACTTAGTGCATTACAAGAAGAGCAACCTATCTACAATAATGCATCATATTATGTTTGAAGAGTGACCAAAACCTTCTTGTCAGCCACAAAGGAGATTGAACCCACCCATGATGGATGTAGTGAAAAAGGAAATCCTCAAACTTCTTGAAGTTGGA